>JAOXYD010024478.1:0-14442 GCA_028565735.1 Pinacopodium congolense | reverse complement strand
ACCAAATCCCAGGATATGACCAATAGAGATAAGTCAGTGTCTTAACCATACCGCTGCCTTGAATTAGAGAAGACCCTAGATTAAGCATCACCGATCCATCAATTAAATCATCAACTACCAAAACTTAACTGAATAATTTAGGAAAAGCAACATGTGACTCTATTACAATACATTGGAATTTTTCAAGGAATTTTAGTTTAGCTTTTAGTTACTTATTTTCTTAAATCATAAAGCTGAGTGTCCTCTAGATAATTGTAAATTTGATTGACCTCGTACTTACATCCGATAAACTTCCTCATGGGTTCGATACTTGGACTCTTAAATATACTCCAATTTATTACTTGATTCGACCGATACGTTTGCCAAATGTTGGTCTCGAATTAATTGTTTAAAATGTGCGTTGAAATATAGATTAATTTGAGTTAATTTTATATGTGGCCAATCTCAATCAAGTTTTTCGCACCGTTGCCGAGGAAGTTAATTGTAATATTAGGGATCTCAGTGTCAGTTACTCTAGAGATTTTTTTTCTTATCTTATTTTTTTAATGTTTAGATTAGCAGTTTCTTTCTTTGTTTTGTTTTGTTGTTATCTTTGTTTGTATAAAGAGTGGTCTTTTGGTAACTTCCTTTAGCTCATCAACTACCGAAGTTTTAACTATATAATTTAGGAAAAAGCAACCCTAAACTCTTTTACAATTCATTTGGAAGTTTTCTAGGCTTTGTAGGTTTGTTTTTAATTTCTTAATTTATAAATTCGTAATTCTCTAGATAATTGTAAATCGATTGGCCTAGTACTTACAACGTACACACTTTCTCATGGGATCGATACTCAAGAGTCTTAAAAACACTCCACTATATTACTTGTTGCGACCGGTTCACTTGTCGAAGAGCTAGTCTTAAATAAATTATAATTTTTTGCTTTAAAAGATAGATTTATTTGAGTTAATTTTGTGTACGACCAACCATAATCAATAGGGAAAGAAGAAGAGATGATAAAAGACAAGGAGGTGCTAAGATCCATAGATTTAACAATTTTCTTAGAGAATGAGACTTAATTTGTTAAAAAGGAAGTAAATATTAAAAAGGACTACAAGCCAAATATTGTGAAATTTATGGGTGTGAATTCTACTTATAAAGGTAGTTTAAACGTGAATAAGGAGGATGTTGAATTTCCTAATAGTAATGAAAAAACTATTGCTTTAGGGATGGTTGAATAAGGGGGTAAAAGGGATCATGTGGAAATTATATAAGTCACCACCTAGAGTTATAAGGTGGTTCATCAAGAAGAGGTCATTTTTCATAAAGATGGAGACAATAACTCTACATTTTCTCAACATGTAATTCGAAGGCTAGTTCATTATCCTCATAAAGCAATTGATGTGTCTTATGATATTAAATGACTTATAAATCATGATTTATAAAAGTATAAAGATATCTTTGTTCAAGAAGAAATTGATTGGAACAATTTAATGTGGTTAACCTATGAGTATTAGTTAGGCATAGGCGTTATGATACTTACTCCTCAAAACAAGATGGTGTAAGGTCCAAGTGAATTTTAAAAGGATTATACTCTTATGGTAGAATCACATAGGGACATAGAGTTTTGGTTAAGGGGTACTCATGAAACAAAGTTCATAAAGAAAGCATCTGACATGGTGTTAACAATGAAAGGAGGACTATTCTTTAATAGGACTCTTTTTAAAAAACTTTTGACGACAAGATGAATTTAAAATTGAAATTAGTGTACTAGTAATTTGGTGGTTTAGGTTGCAAGAAGTTGTTGTATATTTACTGGAATTATTCTTACAAACAAAAAAAGTGAAGGAACAAGAATTTGAATCCAAAAATTGGGGTCTTTCAAAGAAGGTAACAACTTAGATTTAAGTCAAGACATAAAGGCCATATTTTTCATCATGTTTCATATGCATTAAAACCCGCAAAGACTTTAGAGTTTAATTGACTTGGGAACTTTGATCATAACTTGAGGTAGAGTTATTTTTATAAGTGAAGGAGATTAACATGGAGTGGGAATCAAATGTTAGTAGATCAACGACATACATTAACAGTGTTGTTGATGGCTGCACCAAATTTCCATTAATGGACATATCTGCAATTTTCTATTTAGGATAATTTATATCTTAAAATTTTTATTATATTTAGGAAAGTTAAAGATCATTTTATCCTTATTATTATGTTTTGGGGATTGTATCACATATAAATATTTATCTTTTGTATTTTTAAGAAACATTTAACCTATTTTGGATCATATTATTCTATTTATCTTAAGGCTTTGATCCACCTTTTTAATTCTTTATAAACTTTGGATTAGGTTTGCATTTTTTTTATTCTTGAATTAGAGTAATATGTTTTCGTGTCTGATCAAATTTTTCCTAACTTTCCATGATTATTTCAATAAGAGAAAAGAAACTCCTTGTGAAAATTCCACAACATAATCAAGGAAAATATATACGTAATAACAAAGAGGTGTCAACTACTGCCCTTAATTTCATCTAAGTACAATAGAATCACCATCGTTATTTGAAACAGTTCAACTACATTCCATAAAAGAAACTAGATCATGTTAAGTATAGATAAATGCCTAGTGATAGCACCATTCTAGTTTTGAGGCGCATTTTTATAATACAATCATTAGTTCAATTTACTGCCAAAACGCATGGTCTACTCACTTACTTAGAAGAGCATGGTTCATGTTGAATAAGTATATAGGCAAACTTTTAGTGGCCAGAATTATCTGTGTGAGCAACAATTATAGCATATGATATATCGTTACTTAAGGCAACGAAGACAGATGAGATGGGAGATCGACAACGGTAAGGGTAAGGTTGTCCGATAGGGTGGGATGGTTTTTTTGTATTTTAATTTTTAAAATTTTCTTTTTGGTCCTCGGTACCTTAACGGAGACCTATTATTGGTTGGTACCAGTGGGAATGGTATCTGTAAATGAAATAGTAAGATGCTCTTACTGTTCTGTTTCAAGCTCTGTACAACATATTTCGACCAATGCCATCCAAAGTGAAATGGTAATTTAAACTTTGGTTGGCATATGTGACCCTCTAAAAAAATTTTTTTAAAAAAATTTGTTAGTCTCATATGACACTTGAGAAGGGAGTTAATTAGATGTTTAAAATTTCTTCTAAATTATGCAAACTAATTTTTTACCAATTTAATTCAATGTAAAAGCTAAAATACAATTATAATTAATTAAATTGAGCAATAATAATAAATAAATAAGTACATAAAAGTAAAATAGTAGAGAAGAAGGACACAATATAATTTATTTTGGTTCAGAGCTATCCACTTACTCCTACAGCTAGTCCCCAATATCGTTGTTGAGAATTTTGCACTATTGCAATCAAAACATATACAATGTTAGTAATAAAATCATTTTTCAAGGTTCAAGGATAATCTTTAGCTTTCCCTTTTCTAAAGTTAAAGGATAACCTCACTACATTTCCTATTCAAGGCTAAAGAATAACCTCACAATGTACTCATCTTTTTCAAGACTCAAGAATAACCCTTACAAAAATTCACTTTTAATTTTCCAACCCCAAACATAAACATTTTCACAAAATGTCACTCTTAACCTTACCAAAATGTTTAGGGGCTCACACAATATTTAAAAATGAATGCACCACAAAACAAACAAAACACTGAAGACACTTGTTTAATACTTCCACAATCTTTCTCTCATATAAAATCACACGAATAACACATATTTATACAAAAAATACAATATTCCCACTACATTACCATTGTCCAACGTTCATTTTCATTAATTAATATTAGTGTTGCAAAATTTGAAAATTGGTAAGTTACTATTGCGTTTTCTTTAAGTTCGATTGACCGATTCAAATGATTCAGTCAACCGATATAGCTTCGATCAACCTTTCTCACTTCGTTCAACATTCGATCAACTAATATACATATTTGGTCGACTGACCTCTATACCTCATAGAGGTCGAGCTACTCTGGCCTAACCCGACCTAAAATAAACCAAATACAATCTAATTATCATCTTAACCTAATCTAGCATATTTTAACATAAACCAATCAATACGAAAACTATCATATCATAAATTTTACAAACTTAACATAGCCAAATCTAAATTTTACAAACTTAACATAGCCAAATCAATTTATACACTCCAGTTCAATTAATCTTTATCTAAATTACAATTTCACACAACATACATGACTTACCTCTTAAGTCGTACAAAATTAACCAAATTACCAAATAATTTGTTACATCGATTTATTCATTTATTCAAACCTTTACAAACTTAATCATCATACATACTCATACAATACCATATATGCATTCATTTATCCATCAAAAGGATTTTCACATAAAATAAATATATATAGCACCTCTTAATTATACATTTTATATGCAAATACCAACACATAAATGCAATATACATGATTAATCCCTTTCAACATATGGTAGGACTAAAGAGAAGACTTACATAAATGCAATATATCAAATTCTACTCTTGAACTTAACCTTTTGTCTTCCATCTTCAAGATAAACTTCAACGCGTCTCTTCCTCGTCAACTTGGGTCTTCATACATCTCTAACATATTTCATAGATTTCATATACTTCTCTTACTCTCAAGGTTCAACGTATGTGCACTTCAAGTCTTTACCAAACACTCTATAGCTTGTTTGTATCAAACTTATTTTACAAACATAAAAAGTTATACAAATGTGTTAATAAATTTTTTTTGTCATAATCAAAATAAAGGTGGAACCAACTCTTGGTTCAAAAACATTATTGCTCGGATTTAATTTAAATGTTCAAAGGTATTAAATTTGACCTAAATTTTAGTATAAATGATAAGATTTAAATTTATCTTTTACTTATCAAATTATAATACAAAAAATTCACATTAACAATTTTGAAATTAAAATCAAAATTTGTCAAACTATTATTAATAAGCACTCTCTTTTTTTTTTTCGCACAACATCATTCTACAAGACAAATAACTCTAATTAAAGGTTAATTTGGCTCATCAAATGGCTTTGTCTAGCTATGCTGATTGAAATGATGTCATCGATTATTTCAACGATTCTGTACTTTAATATAGAGAGAAGATATAATTCGATGAGTTGATATGGTCTTTTATTGAAATTGCCTGTCACGTGGAATGATATTATAAGAAGACGATTTTTCACATGTACTCCTTGTTAATAATTTAAGCACAAGACTAAGAAAAGGGAACTTTGTTTTCAAAATTGCGAATATGAGAATCTTGTGTTCTAAATTTAAGCCATAAAGACTCCTTCTATATGGATCCAAACAATAATGGTGTTTGATTAAATTTACCCATGAAAATTAATGGAAAAAATATATTTAATCCATAATTTTTGGTTTATTTTTAATGCAAAACATATATTGAACATTATCCATATTCATTCATATTTTTATGCACATCTCTTATCTTTAAAAAAAAAGAGCATAATATGAAATCTATGGGCTAAATCGTAAGTTATCACAACCATTTCTATACAATTTTAGATTCATTACGCTGCTCAGTGAAGTTGACATGTTGTTGGTTGATTCATACTTCAGAGTTGGCTTTAAGTGATTTAAGTATTATAAATTAAATGGAGGAATACATTATTTTCATAATTCTCCTTTTTTTTTTCAGACTTTAACCATACGAAATCTAGACCCTTAGATCTTAAAAAAAAAAAAAGAAAGACAGATTTTTAAATTTAATTATAATTTATTTAACTTAATCATACTACAGAAACAATATTTCCTCGGTTGAACTATTTCTTCGGTTGAAATTGACAAAAAGTTTCTTGATTGTTAATTTTTCTTATACCAAAATAGACTGATTTTTTAAAAATAAATGTTGTTATTAATAAGTAAACGATGGTATTTTAATTACTGGAAATAAGGTTTCTTTTTCTTTTCTCGGATAAAGTAATGCATTGTTTTACAATCAGTGCTTCATTTCATTGGCAGGTAACATAGTCAAATTCATTGTTAAGACTGCTGAAACATTGTTGCCCCATGAAAAACATGTCAGCATAATGTTTAATTCAGATCCCTTTCAGTAAAACTTAACAGGACCAAAACAGTTTTCATAATCCTGCTTACTGAATATCCCAACGAAGTCTATAAATTAACACAAATCGCTTGTTCTTACACCATACAATTATCTATAGCTTACACCAGTCTCCTTATGGAGCACCAACTTACAGTTCTTGTTGCCTGCCTTCTGTTTACTACATTCCTTATCCTATTCAGAGCTTTTAAGAAATTAAAATCCAGTCTAAACCTGCCGCCAGGACCTCGAAAACTGCCAATAATCGGAAATCTCCACCTACTTGCCGGTTGTTTACCATATGGTCCACATCGCCCTCTGCTAGAATTGGCCAAAAAATATGGACCCATTATGCACTTTCAACTCGGCGAAGTGTCAACTGTTGTGATTTCTACAAAGGAAGCAGCAGAAAAAGTTCTGAAAACTCATGACATCAAATTTGCTGACAGGCCTTTTGTTTTTGCAGCAGATATCTTATTGTACAATTGTTCTGACATTGGATTTGCCCCATATGGAGAGTATTGGAGACAGATGCGCCGAATTTTCATATTAGAGCTTCTAAGTGCAAAACGTATTAAATCATTCAGGTCCATCAGGAAGGCAGAGGTTTCCAATATGATGACAACCATTGGTGCTAGTGAGGGATCACCAGTCACTCTTATTACTCTGTTGTTGGCTACAAATTTCACTACCATTTCAAGGTCGGCTTTTTCTAATCTAGGCAAGAGGGAGCTTGCACTTATACCATTAGTGAAGCAAATAATAAAGGAAATAGGAGGCTTTAGCCTTGGTGATATATTTCCTTCCCTAAAATTTCTGCATGTAATTACGGGGTTAAAGCATAAGCTTGTGAGCTTGCATAAAAAAGTCGACAGAACACTAGATGAGATCATTAAAGAGCATAGAGAAATGAAAGCAAGAGGAGAAACCCACGAAACCGATGACATGGTTGATGTTCTATTGAATCTCCAAGAGAGCGGCGACCTTGAACTCCCCTTCACTGATACTAATATCAAAGCCCTAGTCCTGGTAACTATATATATATATACTTTCTTAATTATATATTTTTGTTCTTAAATTTCCTTTTGCTAACTCTTGTTCTAGTGGCTAAATAACATTAACGTTGTTTGTGGCATTGGTGATTTTAAGAAAGCCCTTTACATTTTAAATTAAAAATGTGAAATAAAAATTAGTTTACAATAATATCATTTTGATAATCTTGTGAAATTATGTATAATGGACATTAATTTACTAGTTAATTATATTTTAGTAATTCATAGAAATAATAATTTGATCACGTAGTATTTTTTTTAAAATAAAGCAAAAATGAAAAAATGGAACATGAGTGCGTGTTCTCAATCTGATTTTTATTGGTTTCTGTTGATCAGGAAGTGTTTATGGCTGGGATTGAGTCAACAAGTTCAGTCGTGGAATGGGCAATGGCGGAGTTGATTAAAAATCCAGGTGAGATGAAAAGAGCACAGGCGGAGGTGAGGGAATTGTTCGACCAGAAAGGAAGTGTAGATGAAGAAAGCCTGCATAAGTTAAAGTACATGAAGTTAATCATCAAAGAAACGCTTAGACTTCACGTTCCTGGTCCTCTGTTAGTTCCAAGACAAAATAGAGACAAAGTAGTACTTGATGGATATGACATACCACCCAAAACCCATGTCATTATCAATGCATGGGCAATGACGAGAGATCCAAGTTATTGGACTGATCCTGAGAAATTTTATCCGGATAGGTTTCTTGACAGTTCAGTTGATTACAGGGGAACAGACATGCAATTCATTCCATTTGGTGCTGGAAGGAGGATGTGTCCTGGTGTGTCACTTGGTGAAGTTACTGTTGAACTTTTACTGGCCAATTTGCTATTCCATTTTAATTGGAAACTCCCTAATGGAATGAAACCAGAAGATCTCGACATGTCTGAGGGTTTTGGTGCCACAGCCAACAAACTACATGAGTTGCGCTTAGTACCTTCTTCATATCATCCTCCTCCTACATATCTCCACTAAAGCACATAATCCATCATTTCCCACACACATCTCATAATGCCCATCTCCATCTCATTCACCTTCGTGAAACCAGTGCTACACTTGGCGTCTCTCTATCTCCACTTTCTTTTCGATTGCTTTTGCTTTCATGGTGTGTTGATGCTTTTAATAAGCCCAGTCCCCGGACGTTATTTCTTTTATATATTATAAATATTATCACTATGCATGGTGTATTTGACCTACTAGCTGTGCCGTCGGGCGCGGAAGATGCTCCTGTAGTTCCACTTCAATGCGGTGTAATAAAGCCCAACGTGTTGGCTAGTTAATAGTAGAAATTGTCTTTACCAAATTAGTCAACATAGATGTGTGCTTCTTAATGGAATTCCATTATGTTATATATGTATATATATATATATATATGTAAATTCTAATGAAAAATATGATAAAAAACTTAAAGAGTATCTATTCCGATCTAAAAGCCACATAATAGAACATTCTGGGGACGCCGAAAACAGAAAACATTATACAACTGATACAAGTTTAAAATGACATAAAAGTAATTATGTACAATTTATAGAAAAGGAAAAGTAAATAATAAGAGGAATCAAATTGAAATATGTACTATACCATTAAAAAAAAATATTTTCTACTCTCTATATGTTAATATGAAAACATTATCTTTTTATAAATTACCTCGAAATGCCATTCATCCTGTGGAGACTCTTCGTGTCCTTTTTACCAACTAGAAAAGAGTATGCAGGTCTAATATTGTTAATTATTAATGTGACATCTCATATAAGGATAAATATTAAAATTTCTAAAAGAAAAAAAAGAGGCAAAGATGTACAAATCTATTACTATTAACTATTAATCAATTTCTTAGTAACTACTTTATGGTCTGTTGTTCAATTAAACTTGATACGGAGTTATTATCAAGTTAATATAGAATCAAGCTATTATAAACAATATTAGAATGGATTTCTTATAATACCATGTTTGATTGAGGATGAACCATTATCTATAATACCACTTCTGAAATTCATTGAGTTAATATTAATAAAGATCAAAAGTTTAAATTGCACTCTAATATTTTCTAAAAATTTTATATTATGTCTCTGTCATTATTTATATTATCGCATTGCATATTAACGATCATAAAACATATTAATAGCACTTTGAACCCTAATAAAGTTAGGTTTTTGTCAGTTCCTAATAATAGGTTGTCAAAATAGTCTACATGGCATCACAGTTGGACAACCTAGGCCGACAAAAGTACTAACATCGTCTTGGAAATGGTTTCTTTATACATTAACCAAAATTTGTTATTTGCATCTCAACATTTCATAAAAGATTTAAGAAATTCCCCACTATTATTTATAATACAACTTTTGTACCCATTTCAAGGTTTAATGAGTACTATTTTTATAAATTTAAGATGCAAAATATATTACAAATAACGATAGAAGCTTCTTAGACCTTTTGTAAAACGTCAAAATTAGGTGCATTTTTAACATGTTAAACTAGATACCTGAGAACATAATAATTTCAGTCAGTATGTAACTCATTTTAATTGTCATGTATCTTATTATGTTAGGATAAAATACTAAAACTTTGTTAATTAGACATAAAATTTTTTTGTCTGTGGTATAATGTAAGAAAATTTGCGATTTCAAAGTCATAATTATGTTCAATTAAATATATCTATCCTAAGAGTTTCTATGTCAAATTGGTAAATATATTAGTTGACCAATTTAGTAGATTGGTTGAATATTGTTTTTGAATGGTCAAATAATATGGTTTAAAATGTTAGAATTTTCGTACAGTGAGTTTGTAGTATATTATTGATTGATATATTGGTTGGTCAATATACTCGAATAGTTGACAAATAATGACTAGTTTTATTTTTAATAACTTGTTTTTTGTGTGTGTATCTAATGGCTATTTCATTGTGCGTAACAGCTATTTGATGATATTTTAAGGTTACTAGCCCTATGAGTACATGATTTTATAGTTGTTGTATTGGGTGATGGATATTAAGATTTGAGAAAAGCACTTTAAAAAGTTTTAAAGTATCTTTATACGTTCATCAATTGGTATTAGCTGATTTGAGACCTAGAGCATTGATCTGATAAAGTAAAATCCTTTTTGTCACAAAATTTTTTTAGGGGCTATATTTTTTTATTTGATTAAAGTTAGTGGTTATTCTTCACCATTAAGGAAAGATTGTAAATTTTATTCTTTATCCATAAAAAAGAATGTTGTAACTGGGTTCCTCTTCATTTAGATAAAAAAAACGAAAGTGAATTTTCAAGAGAAATTTAGAGAATGGACATAGACAATGATTGCCTTTGAAGCCACTATAAAATTAGTTTGTGTAGTCCCCCAACACTCTTAATTTTATATTTATTTGTATGATTAATTTAAAATTATACTAACATTTCATGTCATCATCACATTAGAATTTTCCTAACGTGCAATTTTAAGTAGGAAAAATTCATTGACTTATTAATATCCAATTTTTGCCCTCTATTGGGTGCGATTAAAGGCTAATAAGTGGCATCAAAGTGGATCTTATTCATTATATATTCAAGTAAAATTTCACGTAAAGATCAATATAGAATTTTTTTTTATGTAAAGATAACGAATGTGTAGGTAAATCCCCTTTCTTTGAAGATAGCATATAGATATGTGTGTGTGTGTGTGTGTGTGTTTATTTATTTATTTATGTATAAGAAAAAATTAGTCTGAAATAATTTTGTCCATAAGAGCTAATTTTTATGGAATTTTCAAGAATGGTCCATAAATCCTAACAAAAATAATAGTTATAAATAGAGTGAAAACTAATATATCAAAGGATGAAAATGTGTAGAGTGATAATGATAAAAGACTCATTGGTTTTAATAGTAAAGCCACACATATTTATTTTAAGCATTAAGCAAAATTGAGTTTAATAAAGTATACATATGTAAGATAGCTTAAGAGCTATGGCCTGCATTTGAAACCACATATGAAGGCATAATTCAAGCTATATGAAACAAAATGAGCATGCTTGTGCATCAATATGAATTGTTTCATATGGAACATAATAAATCAAATTATAATGTAGATGCTTACTTTATTTTATTGTTAATTCTCTTAAAGGTCTTGGTAAAGCTCACATTAATTTAAATTTGTGAGAAAATTACTTAGATCTTTACTAAAAGTTTGGGATGAAAAGATTATAACCATACAAGAAACTAAAGATTTAAACACCTTGTCATTGGAAGAGTCAATTGGATCACTCCTTATTTATAAGATGCAGATGAATGAATTACATGAATAAGAGATGGCTATAACAAGAAGGGGTTGGTGATGAAAGCGTCTAAAGATTAAAAAAATTGATCATGAGAACACCTCCGCAACTAAGAGATATGAGGATGGAATAAGAAAAATACAAGATGTTCTAAAAGAAGAAGAGGGATAAATAATTAAAAAAAAGAAAAAAAAGCTCTTAAATCTATTTAGGATGATTATACTAGTTTGGAGAGTGAAGAATTCCAAAATATGATGGAAAATTTGTATTATATTGCCAATAATGATGACATACCCTCTTACTCAAACTCTTTTAATGATAATTAGGATTGATTATGATCTTTCATGTAATGAGTTGGTAGACTGCCTTGAGTCATGAGTTTATAAAGGAATAAATTATCTTCTAAATATAAAGATATTTTAAAGTTCTTAGATGTATGTATATGATTGAGAATGAGAAAATAAAATGTGATGTATATAATATGATAGATTATAAAAACATAGTTGTTACAAATGATAACAAGAATTAGGATGACAGTACTAGTTTGGAGAGTGAAGAATTCCAAAATATGATGGAAAATATGTACTTTATGGCTAATAATGATGAGGTACCCTCTTACACAAATTCTTTTCATCATAATTCGGATTGATGATGATCTTTCATATAATAAGTTGGTTGACTGCCTTGAGACGAGAGTTTATAAAGGAACAAATTATCTTCCAAATATAAAGAGATTTTAAAGTTCTTAGATGTATGCATATGATTGAGATAAAGAAACTAATATGTGATATATATAACATGATAGATTATAAGAACATATTTATTACTAATGATAATGATTTATATATGAAGTCACCTCATAACATCATTATGTTCAAAATCTCATAAGCTTTCAATTGATACCATGTTTGTTTCATTTCATCAACATCAAAATTTTAAAAATTTTCGGATGAATTAAATATTCTTAAAAATTCACCAAAAGAATTTTCTAGATTTCTTTGTCTTATTTGACTTATTTTGGTGCCTTTATCAAATAGTTTGCAATTTAAATGTTGCTTATGGCTGCTTTTAAAAAAACATCAAGGAAAAGACCAACTTTCAATTAGGCTCAGTTTACTATGAGAGAAAAGTTGGATTGGCTTGAATCCCATCATAACAACAAATTCATTTATGAGTGTTCCATTCATCCAGACTTAGAGGCACAATTCGACTTCTCAAGTTCTTCTAGTATGCTAGGGTGAGAGCCAGTTATCACTTTTGCGAGGTCTGTTTATCTGGATTTGGTTCATGAATTCTTTGCGAACATTAAAGAAAAGAATGAGGCGGATATGATAGAAATCTACAGTTTCATTAGAGATACCCTATTCACTTGACTCGAGTTTTTCTTACAGGATTTCTAATTTTTTTAGATGGATGGAATGATTATGTTAGGACACAAGACTCATTTCATAGAGATTCCATAAGTTCGGTACTCAACTTTTCATTTTCCACTGCTACTGCTGCCCTAGTTTTAGTTAAAGAAAACTATCGTGTTTATTATATTGCACCTTTAGGAGTAAAGGAACGTACTATTGTTGCTATCACGAGTTCCAATATGGTCCTGAGGGTGAGTGGATTGAATGAAGTTAAACTCAGTTATGCCTATATTCTCTATAAGATGTTCCATGGGTTAGGAGTTTTCCTTGGGTTACTATTGGCTAGATTTATCATCACTTCCATAAGGGAGGTGGTGAAGATGCATAAACCCAACAAGACCTTATGCTTTCCAAGTCTATTGAGTAGGATTATCTAGATAGTAATGGGTTATCATTGATTCTAAGATATTAGCAGATAAGAATCCTTATACTCAAATTAACGTAGGCATACTAAAACTATGGAAGTTTGTTCGAGCACAAAGAGTCTAGGATAGATTAGAGCGAATGACCAAAGGCTCCTGATGCTCCAATAGCACTTGAGGAGAAGATGGGTGAGGACCCATCTTCTTTTGAGGCCACACTAAACATGAATCTACCTAGCCTAACTTCACTTTCAATAACATCTCTACCACCTATGGACATCCCACAGATGGATCTTATGACTATCCTACTGTGGATGGAATATTGGCTTTCTTTTGAGATTTTTTTTATTTTTGTGGTGTGATCGATGCTCATTTTAATGAGCTAGTATTTTGTATGAACAACATGAATTACTGCTTATTAAAACTCGAGGAGCTTTAGAGAGCCTGCGGTGGTGATAACCTTGATTTTAGTCATTCTGATTGTTCATAGTGTTTGTTTTAGGACATTTGTTTTGTTCATTTTTTTTAGTGTGTTTTCCTTCCTGTTTTGTAGTATAGGTTTCTATTTCATAGTATAGGTTTTTTTTTTTGCTTTGTTTTAGATCTAATTGATACATTTTGATATTTTTGGCTCCTTAGATGTACCTTAACGATCATATATTTATGATATTAGAGCTTTTCTTTTGTCTCCATTTTTTTATGCTTTGATTGCTTCTCCTTCCAGTTCATATCCAATGTGCTTACCTATGGACTCCGATCGATACTTGCTTCTTTTGAACCAAACAGGTGCATTCTTGTCCTTTATCCCTCTTACTTTTATTCTTTATTTTTGATATTTTAAACAATGAGGCCATTGTTTCATTTAAGTGTGAGGGAGGGCTTTTGCACTTTATGTACTTTGCAACACTTGAGCGTTTGGTTATTTTATAGCATATCATTCTATTGATTTTTTCCTAATAGTCGACAACATATCATTCTATCGATTTTCTTTAAATAGTCGATAGCATATCATTCTATCAATTTTCTCCTAATAGTCAATAATTTATGATTTTTTTATTTTAGTGTTTATTATTATCTATTTTTTCTTTTGAATTTAATAATTTTGACAAATTGAAATGTTATATGATTAATTTTAACTATTAATGACCAAATGCTTTTAACTCATTTAATAATTTAGATAACAGATACCTGATTATTAAAATGATATTTACAATAAAATGCAGACGATAAATCGTTTGGCATGTGGTACAATTTGATCGTGTCTTTCCAGAGAATAAAAATATGCTTTCTTGAAAGAA
>JAOXYD010024468.1:0-14442 GCA_028565735.1 Pinacopodium congolense | reverse complement strand
AAACTCAAACCATTAGTGATTAAGCATGTTTTGTTATCATCAAAACCAAGATTGGAACCTCCCTTGGTTCAACAAAAATTATATGGGTAGATTTCTTAGATAGGGTAAGCACATCTGAACTATGTCAATTTTAGGGAAACACATTATTCTCATGGTTTACTAAGAAACAAAATTTAGTAGTCTTATCCAAAGTGAAAGCTAATTATATTACAACAAATAGTTTTTATGCACATATTTTATGGCTTAGTTAACATCATAGGGATTATGATATATGATTTAATAAGATACCTATTATATATGACAATACAAGTGACATCTATTGAATTAAAAAATTCCATTCAAGATTCTAGGACTATGTAAAATGTGGATATTGAATCATAGTTTATTGATATAATGCATCAATTAGTCATAAGTGCCATCTATTTAATTAAAAAAATCCATGCAAGATTATAGGAATATGTAAAATGTGGATATTAAATTAAAGTTTGTCAATACAATACATTAATTAGTCGATATTTTTTCTGAACCAATCAATGAGGATGGGTTTTACATGATTAGAAGAGAGTTACGAATGATAGATGGCAATTCATTATGATATTTATGTGTTTCCATTATAATATTTACTTATTTTCATTTTTATTTTTTACCATTTTTATGGTTCCAAAAAGTGGGGAGAGTGCGATGTGATATTACTAATTATTTAGGGGGAGTTTGAAATTTGATCAAGTTTGAATTTCATTGGACATAATGTAAAAATTTAACGGAAGTCATGAATTTTAATAAATTTTGGGAGAGTTTGTAAATTTTTAAATTTAAGCTTGAAATTTTGTTGAAATTGTTGCTAAAATATGATTAATTTGGGGGAAATTATTAAAAAATAACTATTTAATGATTTTGAGTAATTGGAATAAGTGTTGGTTAAGTTTATTTGAATTTTAATTTGGATAACATTGATGCTCTTTAAGTTTTTGAGATTTTCTTTAAACTCATCTTTGTATTTGATTGTTTATAAATGAGAAGAAAAGTTTAAATATGTTTTATAAGAGTCTAAGTGGTATTAGAATTAGCTGTGATGTTTCTCTTTTTTTTTATGGCGTTATAATATTACATATTTTTTCATCATAAAAAAGGGTGATTGTTGAACCTAGGGATGTGCTACCTTTGTTTTAATGATGCAAAAGCCATCACGCCACTAATTTGTTTATCGTATTTGATGTTTTGGTAAGATAGGTTTGAAGAGATGTGTTTTGGTGTCTTGCAGCTTAAATATAGTATATGGTGAAAAGTGGAAAAGACTCAAGCTTAAAGATCAAGATAACAAGTAGAATAATTTCATTTGTAATTTTTTATGTAATTTTACTTGAACTTCTTATAGCGTTTTTAAAGGGCTCAAATCATGCATATTACATCATGATTAGTGTTCATGCATATAGGTTGCATAATTAAGAGGAATTGTATGGAAAATGATTTTAAAATGATTCTTTTGATGCATAAAAAATGTTTTTTAGGAAGTTTTTTATTAGTGTATATGTTGCGAAAGTGTTTTGAAATGTCAAGAATTACTCTAGGGTGTTTTAAACTTGTGAAAATGTATTAAGTTATGTGAAAAGTCTAGCATAGGATTGGTCGACCACTTGGTACGACTGGTTAACTAGTGTGTAATTTTTACATTGATTGGTTAACCAATATAAGTGACTAGTTAATCAGTGATTATGGGAATCAGGGTACAATGGTTAGAAACCAAAGCTAAAATGATTTTATTGGCAATTAATGGGTATTAACAACTATAAACAACTAGTTGGTATGATTTCACCTATAAATAGATTTGTTATGATGTTGTTTTTACATCAATTGAGTGTGAAACATCATTAAGAAGTGTGTAAAACATCAAATTGAGTGTTTTAAGCATTTGGGTGATTATTTGATTGGTTTTTATATGATTTTTTAATGACGTTTTATGTATTTATTCAAGTATCATTAGAGCCCTCTTAAACACATTATGTGAGTCTGGCAAGAAACGTTCTTAAGTATATTTTTAAGGGAGTTTTATTTATGAGATTGAGAAATTATAAAGGTTGTCCTATAGCCTTTGAAAAAGAGAGGCATTGTTATATAAGTGACATTATAGATAGTGGAATTCCTAACAAGTTTTGGGGGTAGATATAGGTGTGGAGTTATGCACCATATCATTATAAATTTGTTTGTGCCCCTCTTACCCTATCTTTTTTTTTTATTTTAAAAGTTTGTTTAATTTTTTAATTTTTTGCACTTCTATTAAAAGGATAATTTGAGGTGTTAAAAGACTTTAAAAAATTTAGATAGCGTAATTCATCCGTCCACACTTAGCTGTCATTTAAGGACCAATAACTTCTTATCTAGCTCAATCTGCAAATTTTGCTTAAGTAATTAGTTCATTTTAAGAACTTTCATTGCTTATCTAACCAACTCTAGCTTCCTTATATGCTTATCTGCTCAAATTCTTGGAAAACATTATCCATAGCTTTATTAACATCATCATTAAATAACTAAATTTTGGTAAGATAATTGATAAACTTGAAACAAGATGATCTATTCAACTTGGTTAAGAGATTATGGATTTCAATAAGGCTATAGTCAGAGAATAAAGGTTATGAGAAGACAAACTTTCTCTATTAGAACTCATGTATCTAATGTCCACTAAAAAAATACCCTGTCAAGCTTCCTTATTATAAAATTGTTACATGTCTACTTATTCCCCCATGTAAAATAGTTCCCCCATATTTCAATTAGTATCCTCCAATAAATGATTTAGGATCTAAAATCTTTATAAAATTAAAGAATCTAAATAGATTATCAATCTTCTTAAATAAAATTTTGTATTTAAAGTCTCTTAGGATGATCTGTGGGCATGCAATGTTCTCCCCTAATTCTCTCAACTTTTTCTATAATGGGACTTCTTATTATAATATTTTTATAAAGAGTTTTATATAGATGGCAATAGATTTTTATAATCAATTAATTGACTTAAAAGAATATCCAAAGGTCATATAATATTTTCCATTTATACTATTTGGATTTAGATATAAATTTTGTTTTTGCTTGATGTTATAAGTTCTTATTTAATATGGATATGTAAGGCTTCTCTCAATAGAGAACTCAATTTCTATATGTTTGAATTTATTTAGATAATAGAAAATTACTATACACCTTTCTCTAAAAATAGGTTCTAAACAATGAGGTAATGATATCACTTAAGTATGAGTGTCTTTGTTTACTTTACTAGGTCATGTTTATAACCCATATTTGAAGTATAAGGTAGCTTCTTTATAAGAAGATTTTGGAGAGGAACCAATGTTCACTTTCTCCTTATTGCCTAAAGATGAAAACTAGTGACTAGGGAACCTTTTACTATTAGCAAATTTTAACCAAGAGCTTATTGAAAAATGCATCAATAGTGACAAAAACCTTAAAAAGTGTGTAACTAATTACCTTGAAGACATCGCAAATGTAAGCGATCTACTTTGAAGTTATATACTTTGATTCTCACATCTTCTTTAATTGTAGAAGAGATTTCTAAGTTAATCACGAGACTCTTAGGCTTTTTGGATTTGAAAATAAACTAAATTTATATTTGAAAAATAAAGTTCTTTTATAAAAAGGGCTACTAATCTCTTGTTTACTTATAATTAGAGAGTTTTTATTAGAGAAAGAGTATGTTTATAGGAGTCATAATAACTCAAGGAAATATAAGGGAGAGGGAATTATCATAAGCTCATATGTTTATAATATAAAAATTGTGCAATTCTCATAATACTATTCTCTCTCAATTCTCAAAGTAATATTACGTGCATATATATAGCCATCAAAAACATTCTTTTATCATTCCTAAATTTTTAACACTTAAGACTTATTTACTTCCAAACCTTTTGGCTTGCTAAGTTCACATTCATTAACCTTAATATAATAATATGGCTCATAACTCTTCATATTACTAAAAACTCGACACATATTGATAATTAATAGTTGCTTATATTTCTAGCATTCCCCAAAAATTTAAATATTTTTTTAATCAATAGTAATTAATTAGACAAAAATTTAAAGAAAAATAACTAACTAAAAAATTGCTCCTCTTTTAACTTGCATCGGCATCACATATTCATAGTAACTAGATTCTTCAAACTCTCCTTCTTATGTTTTGGTCTTTAATACATTTTACTCAAACATAGACTTATAATTTTTCTTTAAATCTTTATAAGAACTATTTAAATATGTCAAATTATTTTTAATATAATAAAGATCATGATCACCCCAAGTTTCAATTATAAAATGATAATCATTATTTAAATGTCTTATCACATTCAAAGTATCATCAAAGCCGCTAGGCACTGTAATGATCACATCCACAAAGTTGAAAAAAGATGAAAATGGTAAAATTGTGGATGTGAAGCAATACTAAGGTATTATTAGTAATTTACTTTATTTAACTACAAGTAGGCTAAATATCATGGTAAGTGTGTGTTTGTGTGTTAGATTTCAAATATTACCTAGGGAATCATTGTGTTAGATTTCAAGCATTACCTAGGGAATCACGTCCATTAGTTGCTAAATGCATTCTTAGATACTTGTGTAGAACATTACATTTAGGACTTTGGTATCTTATGAACACATTTTTGGAATTGGTTGGTTGTTCTAATTCTGATTATGCATGTATTTTATTAGAAAAAAAAAGTACATCTAGTGCATGTCAATTTTTAAATAATACATTAGTATCATAATTTAAAAGAAAATAAAGTTCTATTGCATTGTCCACAGTAAAAGTAAAGTATGTCACCGCCGATAGTTTTTGCACTTAAGTTTTATGGCTTGGACAACAACCTAAGGATTATGGTATAGAGCTTAGTAAAATTCCCATTAGATATGATAACACTAGTGTAATTTGTTTAATTAAGAATCTCATACAATATTCAAGGACAAAGCATATAAAGATTAAGTATCATTTCATTAGAGATTGATGGTGTGTGAGTTTGCCTAAGTTTCAAATAAAATCACATGTTAACTAAATCACAACACACGAAGAAGGAAAATGTACCTATCATTAATGTAATATAATTCGGAAAATCTAGGTGTCGACCTAGGAAGACTACTATTATCAATGGATTTCTAACTTGATTAGCTAAATTATCAAAATGGTGGATTGATTGATTGATTGATTGTTGAAAAATAAAATAAATAAACACATATAATAAACGCCTAAGACACTTACAAGGATTAATAATTAAGAATGAAGCTAGGATTCAGGTACTTACTCCCTTTAGGATGCTTTCATATTCATTGTATTCTTGTCTTATTAGGAATTACAAATTTATTATACTATAGACTCCCTAATGTAAATTGTTGTCTCTCTCGAGTTATGCAATCCTATTCAATTTGATAAATTAGGTGAAAGTTCTCTCTATCCCAATCTGTTGAATGAAAGCATTACTAGTTATATGGAATCCATTGTTTTGGTTAAGTTCACACCTAACCTAGATATCTTATATAAGCCTATCTCTAGGTCCCTATGCAAGATATTTTGTTAATTAAATGATATAATGCATATAATTGATTTCTTAATCCAATCACACACAAATTAAGGCTTTAAAAGCAACGTTTACATTTGTATAATAATTAAATTCAAAGTTCATAAGCATCTATTAAAAAACCTAATTCAAAATCTAGAACTCAAGAGTTAATCTAAGAATAACAATAAATACTACAATCTAAAGTTTGGAAAAACCCAAATCCTAAGAGAAAATTATTTCCTACACTTTGAATTAATCATACAAATTAAACATAAAAAAGAAGGAATTACAAAATTTCATGATTAGTTTATCTTTAATCCTTAAATTCTTGATACTTGATGTATAAAATCCAATCCCTGATCTTTAAGTCAATGTATTTAGATCTATTATTTTCCTTCAAAATTGCACGAAAACCTTTGGGAATGGCTTAGAACTTGTCTCATTTGGAGTAGTGGCTTAATTATCTCTTGTTTTGGCTACTAAGACTTAAAAGATTATAAAATTACGGCAAGAGGTGTGGCTCACAAAGCTTTGGCCATGGCCATGATCGAATTACTACCCCAGGACCATTGCTTGGACCATAAATATGGTCTTTTCGTCATATCTTTTTGTCCTTTTATCCTTTGTCCACGAAAATTAGTGTGGAGCTTCCTAACATGATGTTTTTATAGTTTAATCAACCTCATAATAATTTGAACTTTAGAAGTCCACCTAATGTCTCATCAAAGTTGGTGCTTGTTTGAGCTTCTCTTGTTCTTTTCTTTATACATTCTTCATAACTTATCATGTGGCCTTGAAATTTAGTATGGACCTTCCTTAATTGATGTTCTTGGAACTCCACACTATTTACAATCCTAGAAGGGCATCCAGTTATTCTCCAAATTCCTATGAAAAGTGATAAAACATAAAAATTAGGAATTTGTTTTAACATTTCTTAAGATCCTAATTTACCCCTTACTTAGTGTCTTCTAGGACTAATATAAGCTTATTAGACTTTAAATTGTTTTGAAAATTGTCTTCTAATATTAGACTTTAAAGCTTATTAGACTTTAAAGTTGTCTTCTAATATAATTTGGTTCTTAATTCTGCTTTATATTGGTATATAGTATAAAAGGAATATAAGATGCTTGATATTCAAATATTAGGGCTAATTGTTCCAAGACCCTGTAATTTTGACATTTATCAAATAAGTCCTTATATTTTAAAAATCATCATATATCGCCTAAAAATTTTACAATCTAGTACGTTACACCACGTCATTAACTCCCATTAAGTAGGTTGATGAAACCAATTCCCTACAACGCTTTAATAAGTTTGTTCCATATGGAGTCTTGTCCATGTGACCTATTGTCAGGACATCCCAAAAGGAGACGTCATCATCCAAACTTTCGCTACATCGAATCTTTCTTTGGACACTTAAGCTCCTCCTTTGTAATTGCCAAGCCATAAAGAAGATCTTTCTCTTAAATTCCTTTATGATAACCTATTTTATAATGATAATTGAGTTCATATTAAATATATGTATATAAATTAGATTAGTTTAAAAATAAACTAGGATAGCTTATATAACAAAAATGTTTTACCCTAATTTCAATTTTCAACGCATAATGATGCCTTGCTTGAGCAATTCTCCATCAAGTAGATGGGATATTAATGGTTTACCAAAAAAAATGTTAAGAGATTTAGAGCTAGTCAATGATTAAATATTTTTAGCTTAAAGGGATTAATATTAGGAGATCCTCAACATAAAATCTCAAATTAAACATCAAGGCATATTGGGAGAAGAGGTGTGCATTGCATTTATGAAGATGGAGAATAGTACAACAAACAAAAAAACATATTTCTTAGTTGTTAAAAGGTGTAATTTATGCAACTCTCTCTTCCTTATAACACTTAAAGGGATCTTTTAATCTTATTATGTTTATCAACATGATGAGTTATTTATGTGGCTTTTAAGAATATTATAGTTAATATTCCAAATATCACATGTTTGATATGTAATTTTAGCATCTATATGAATAATTATGCTTATGTTTCAATATTTTTCTAGTTATTATAGTATTGTCTTTAAGACTTCAATTAAAATTTTAGTTATTATAATATTTTCTTTAAGGCTTTAGTTAAAATTTCAAACTAGAAAGATATATATATATAATTTTAAATATCAAATATCAATCTAATAATATCATAGATTCATAATTATATATTAAAAATTGTGAAATAATAGATAGTTTGGAGAAAGTCACAAAATGTAGTTTAATTCTAAAAAGGATAATGGAATAAAAATTAGAATTGCTAAGAATAATTTAATGAGATTACGATTACAAGTTTGTATTAAATAAGTTATAAGAGAATTGGACATTTAATACTTAACTAGATAACGTAGCCAATGCAAACTAGAGGCATTATAATCATAAAATCAAAAAAAAAGAATTAAAGAAACAAGAAGCAATATTATGCATTGAATATAAAAATCAACTTATATTATATAAGAAATTTTAGGTAATTTTTGTTAATTTATGTCCTTACAGCTAATCTGTTAGTTGTAATTTTTATATATAAAATTGTAAATTTTATTTAATAAAAGGCAGTCTTTGTCTTTGTGTGTTTATTAATTATATTTAATTATTAATCATAAAGATAAAATCCCTAGAATAATTACTGTACAATTAGAAATTAAAATGAGACTATAATTATGATATTTAAATTGTATTTTTGTATTATTTCTAAAATGTTCCTAGTCATAGTTTTATCAAAACTTGATATTGATAAAACAGTTAAACTAGTACACATTATGTTTCTCTCATATGAAGAAAATGACTGATATCATACATTAAAGTGCAAAGACACTTAAATAAATATGTTAGTGCTTATCAGAGAATAAATTCATTGAATTGATCCAAATATAAAGATCCCGAATAAAACATTAATTATATGTCTGTAGATTATCTTATGATAATGGTTGTATAATTTATCCTTAAACTTGATATTATCAAAGTTATTTCATGTAAGAATTACTGTATTTTGATGCTATTTATGATTTATTCTAAGGCATAAGTCAATTCAGTAGTAATTAGATATAGTATGAACTATATAGAGATAGTTGAGTTAATTAATAAAGGATTTGTCATCTTAAAATAATTAAGGAGGATGTTCCACTATTTTCATTAGTAATAATTTAAGAAGTTTTTGTCCAAAGTTAATTAAAATTTTAAAATTTTATTTTTCAAATATTAATTATAAAATATTTACTAATTAGTAAGAATAAAAAAATTGGATTATTTAGAGTAAACAATAATCATATTCTTTAATTTAATTAGAACATTAGATGACAAAAGATTTAAATTATACATCATATCATAGACAGATTAAGTCAAATGACTTTAACATTCCTAATATTTGGATGATCATGACACGCTACTAAGCATCAATTATAATCTATCATTATAAATTATTTAGTTAAATAATTAAAGATAAATTAAAAATATTTTTAATTTATATCATTCTAATTGTGAATTAAAATTAGAATTTACAATTATTGTCAATATATTAAGAATTTAATAGGTCACACATAAAAGGTCTATTAAAGGAGAGATAAAAATTTTAGTTAATGTAGACTTAACTGAAAAGTTTTAGAAACTTTAAGGATTAATATGTGATATATGATCTTATTAGGCTTGATTTGTATTTATGATTAAAGTTAGACTTTAATTGTAATTTTAACAAATTTAAATTTTATTTTAGAATTTTTTTCATGTAAAAGGAAGAAGATAGAAGAAATAGCTATCACTATTCTCTTCTTCCTTTTAAATTGGATTTGAGTTCTTCTTAAAACTAGATTTATGGATGCATTAGAAGCTGGACGCTTAAACAGTTAAATGGTTGATAAATTTAAGAAGAAGGAGATTCAATATAAAAATCGATATAGAGTAATGAAATCTTGTCTTTTTTCTTGATTTATGTTTCGAATTAAATCTTATTAAAGTTGATCTATGAGAAAACTTTTAGTGTTATTCCTCTGTGCCCAATAATATGATCATTGTATGTTTCCCAACAATTTCATATTTAAATTTTAAGAAGGCTATGGTATCAAAGTTAATAGATTGGTTTTATGAGTAGTAAAATAAAATTAGGTTTGATATTCGTTATATAGATATATAAGATAATTTTCTACTTTAGTTAGAAAAAAAAAGTCTGTAAAAGATAATTTTAATACAAAAAAATTTTAAAAGATAAGATGTCATAATTTGTGAAATGTTCAAAGATTATGTCGAAACTACAACATGACACAATTACAATTAAATTTAGCTCTTAAAAGGACTACAAGAACAGCTAACAAAATTCAAGAATTGAAAAGTATACAAAAATCTTTTCATATTAAAAAGGAACAATATGATAAATTTTTAAAAAAGCATATGATAAAATTAAAAAATATATAATACTCAATTAATATTATAATAATAATGAGACAGTTAGCTCTCCTTTAATTATAAAACATTATTAATTAAGGGGTAAATTATTTTGAATATATTAACTTTTAACAATTTATTAAACATAACTCATTTTTTATTTTGTAATAATATATATCATGATTTTTGTATATTTATGTGTTTCCTCTAACATTAATAATAACAATACTTATAGCTCAAATGGACATCACTATAGTATTTTGTATTATAAAATTTAATAATATTTGAACATATTTTCTAGTTTTTATCACTTTTCATACTTTCAAACTTTATAAATAAACAAGAGTGATTTCTTTTTAAGATATTTTTAAGTTTACTTGAAGTATATTAGATTGTTATTAATACTTTAACAAAATTTTAAGTCAAGATTTTAAATATTTAATTTAAATAATAATAATTCAACATAGTTCAGTTCTTGCATTAACTAAAGTGTATATCTTTTTGTCTACTAGATTTCAATATAATCATAAAGATTGTGTCAAGATCACTGAATCATTTAAATAAATATGCATAATCTTGAAGATAATCACTTACGAATTATCTTCTTAATTCATAGGTTATAAGGATTCTTCGTTTGCAGAACAACAATTTTCAATCCGACTTCTTTATTTTCATTAGTCAAAAATGGATATTGCAAAACATCCATTATATTCAAATTATTAACTGCCATTATACAGTTAACCAAAACACATGTCTAACCCAATCATGGGTGGACATGTGTCCATTATCTCCCACTGACACATGATATTTTTAACCAATTAAAATTCTGCAATTTTCATGCTTATCTATTAACCCATATGATCAGCATATTACGAGATCATATTATCATACATTTGTTAGAAATATATAACATCTCAACTAAAGAATTAATCCTTTTCTAGTAGATTCAGTATGCTATACTCTAATTCATATCTCGCATTTTATTCTCCTTTGATCTCGTTTATTTTATCGTGGCATGACTATATTTTATCTCTCTACTGAAGAGTTGATAGCTATCTTTGAATACTTTTCATGCGAATCAATGATAAAATAAATGACTTTTCTCTGTTATCAATTCTCTTTTGAATTTAATTTAATTTGCTTTCTTAAAATTTTTCCATAGGATCTTATCTTGCATGATCTTTTGGTAATAATCTAAACTAGGAAACCATAAATTCAATCTTCAAGAATTAGACATGAGTTATAAGGGTATATCATGAGGTTCCTTTCAACCTCTAAGGTCTCACACAATGTAAGTTTAGATCTTGAGACTTACATTAATCCATTTTATAGTCTTATTTGCACACATAATACGAGTCATATGCTATGGTATTTATCCATTTCATTTAACTTGAACTTCTTCTATTTAAGAAATACAGTATATATAATAGTTCAAAAATATTTAATGTTTATCTTGAGTTCATTTATCTATTCTAAATTTTTTCAAAATTCACATCTGACAACTCAAGACAGATATAGTGATAATTTAATCACTTTGAACCAATTTCCTTAAAGCATTGATGGTTTAAGTTTTATGTTGTCAACTATCACTTAGATAATGACTTTGAAAACTATCTCATCTCTAGTGATCATTAACACTAAGGGTGATTGCCCATGTGAGAGGGTCAATCTCTAATCTGTCTCATATACTATTGATTCATCTCAAAACCTATTTATGCAAAACAAATATATTCATGAATCAAATGATACATAATGTATAATTTTCATCATAGATTGATATCAAAATATGACATTACAAAGTGAACAACATACAGAAAAAAATTCATCATTATAGTTCATCTTCTTCATAGTTCTAATGACTTTATATGCCCAATATATACATCTTGGGATTAGCATTTTCATTGAATCTGACACTATATCTCATATAGATATATTTCATGTTCAATTCTCATCGTGAAACTATATTTTTTACGTAATTGTACTTGGTATTTGTGTGTTTTGTTTTACAGTAAAATTTGGCGTCTTTTATATAAACGATTGCAACTTCACTATCATAATTGATAGTCACTAGATAAATTTCACTTTTAATATATCAATGAACCTTATTGATCATTTGAAAATCATACGAAATGATTACATTATGAAAACGAATGTACTACTGTCTTAAAGACTGCTTCAAGCCATAAATTGACTTTAATAATTTACATACCTTATTTTCTTGGCTTGCTTAATGAAACCTTTAAGTTGTTCTATATAGATTTCTTCCTTTAAATTTTTATTAAGAAAAGTGGTCTTTACATTCATTTGATGTAATTTAAGATCCATACTGGCTATAACCAGAATAAGACAGATTGAACTAAACTTCACAATAGGTGAAAAATTTTCCTCATAATCAATTCCCTCCTATTGTGTATAACCTTTTACAAAAAGATGTACCTTGTATCTTTTGCTATTGCCATCATATTTTTACTTTATTTTGAAAACTAACTTGTTCTCAATTGCTTTGCAGCCTTTAGGCAGATTAACCAAGTCCCATACTTGATTAGAAATTAAAGAAGTCATTTCTTCTTTCATTATTATCATTTATTTTTCTTTAGTAGAACTAATAAGAGGCTCATTTACATTCCTTAGCTCATCTTCGTCTCGTGGGATAATCATATTAATTTTTCCTTCAATCTTAAAACAACATTGGGGAATCATTTCTCAATTACTTCATCTTAAACCAAATTCATCAAAAACAGATTCACGACTAGCCTGATTGCTCCCACTCGAATTAGACATTATAGGGAACTTTTCAATAGAATTGTTCCCACTCGGTTGAAATTCCTCTTCTTGATTCTTCATAATAGAATCATAATGATTAAGCGTCTCATACAATAATAGGTCTTTTCCTATTTCACCTTGCTTTGTAAAATCATTCTCTAAGAATGTTACGAATTTTGATTCAAATTCAGTTACTACTATATTATCTTATTCACAATGAATACATATCCTTTTGAATGTTCTGAGTATCTAATAAAGATACTCTTCCACCCTCTTGGGCCTAATTTCCCATACTTGTGAGAGAGATCATGAACATAGGATGCACACTCTCAAGGTTTGAGACTTGACATTTTGGTCTCCTACTAGTCCATAACTCATACGGTGTACTCGTAACTGATTTTATGGGCATACAGTTAAGTACATAAATGGTTGTTAAAAACACATCACCCTAAAAGGTGCTTGGTAAATTTGCTTATATCATTATAGAACTATTCATTTCCAGTAACGTCCTATTTTATCTTTTGGAGATGCTATTTTGTTGTGGGGTTCTAGGAATTGTTAATTTTGTTTCTATTCCTTTCTCATCACATAAAGTTTTGAACTTAGTATTCTTGTCCTTAATCAGTTCGTAATGCTTTTATGTTTCTATCTAATTGATTCTTAACTAAATTCATATATTTTATGAAAAAATCGAATGTTTCTGATTTATAAGAAATCAAATAGACATGATTATACCAAGTATAGTCATCTATGAAGATGATGAAATATACTGCCTCATATCTAGCCTTTACATTCATTAGATCACAAGTGTCAGAGTGCACTAATTGTTATAGATATAAAGCTCGTCTTTCCTTTCTAAATAGTTTTCATGTCATTTTACCTGCTAGACAATGTTCACATATAGGTCGACTTAGATTATCTAAAATTCTTTCTTTTGCTAATCGATTTATTTGATTTTGATCAATATGACATAATTTAGCATGCCACAAAGTTGCATCATTATTAGAATTACTTGATGATATAAATAATGAAGAACTAATATTATTGTTTTCATTCACAACATCTAGGACCATAAAACCATGACCATAATAAAAAGATCCAAGAAACAAATCCATTCCATCACTATGGAAATTTATATTGAAACCAAGTCTAACCAAAATCAATATAGATAAAGTTTCCTATGAATCTGTGAAGCAAATAATACTTCATGTAAGATGAGGGGTCGTCTACCACGTATGACTAATTTATATATGCCAATTGCTTGTAAAACAACTTTGGAATTGTCACTTATATAAAGCCATCAATTGCCAAGTGGGAGTTTACAAAACTTAACTATTGAACCAAAGTGGTTCTAATCATGTGTTTTGATGATGACAAAACATTATGATTACTAATGTTTAAGTCTTTAATGTTTATAAGATAGGTTGATGTGTAATGTGTAAGGGCATCTATGTGAAGCCTAAGGTAGAAGAGCCATTTTGAAGATAATGAAGAGCTCAAGCATAAGATGATCAAGAGCTTGGAGATCAAGGAACAAATGATAAAGACCAAGTGATGATCAAGCTTGAAGATCAATAAAAGTTTAAACATCAAGTAGTTTAGAAAGAGTTTAGGAAAAGGACTTAAATTGTAAGTGTCCTAAACTTGATCTTTATCAATGCTTGAAAAGGGCTCTCACATTTGCATGATCATACTTGCATATAGGCATATAAGAGTTGAATTGTGGTTTT
>JAOXYD010024458.1:0-14443 GCA_028565735.1 Pinacopodium congolense | reverse complement strand
TAACACATAAAAGATAATGAAAAAGAATGCAAAAGTTCATACTGACTAAGTTTAACACACACAAATAATACTTAAAATACCTAAAAATAACCTAGAAACATAGTATGAAACACACTTATCATTGACAGAGAGCTAAATGGTGGTTACTGAAGAATATAACTGGCACCACTTAAGTTTAGCTAATTTCTATTTAACCCCAAATTCCATAATATTAATTGGTTTAAATAGGGGCCTTTATGTCACTATTAACCAACCTTTAACGTATAAAAACAAAAAAATAAGGGTAAATTAGAGTTTACATAATCAAATATTTCTAAACCTAATTTTGGCATATTTAGGGATCGAAGGAGGCTTATTTTGTCCGCTTCCATACCATATTTGGCAATAACATCATTTTCTTCTTTTTTTATTTTAATTCTTTGGGCTTTCCTTTCAAATTGTAGTTGATGTTAATCATTTTTTTAATGTTCTAAATAACTTAAACTTCAGTTTCAACTAGTTTTCTTCACTTTTTAACTACCATTATATTTTTATTTCAGTTTTTCCATGTCTTTACAATTTTGTCTTGTTAGATAATGAATGAATATTTAATTTTAGTTGAATATATCCTTTTTTTCAATTCTGGCCTTCATATTTATTATTTCATTATGTTTTCTTGCCATTTATTTTTTTGAGTAATTTCACTATATTAGGATAAATTTCTTTTGGGTAAGAAGACACTGAAGGGATGATGGGTTTATAATCTTCATAATTAAATTGATTTTAATAGGCATTATGTTTTAGGCTAAGATTGAGTTTGAATTGAGGTTAAATGATATGAATTAGGAATTGTTCTGTAGGTTTGACCATCTTATTAGCGACTTCTAGTTCAATTTCTAGGTATAGACTTTTGATATATAATTGTCATTATCAAATACCATCAGTACAATAGGTTAATTGATTTTGTATATGAAATTTAATCAACTTAGCCTAGAATTTCAGTTCTCTTAGTTACATAATCTTAGCTTGTGCAATTGTGGCTTTAGTTAGTCGTTCCTTAGAGTTTAATGCTATTAAACCAATAAATCTATAGAGCTTGTTCTAAGTTATCATATAGTTAAGGATAAGATTAGAATATAATATTAGAGGAACATAGGATATAAGAGCTTGTTTGTGTCTATAGGCTAGCATCTTAGGTAAAACAGAAATTTTAAAATATTGACCATCTTGTAATTCCTACGTCCCAAAAATATCTTCTGCCTAGCTTTCTTTTATTGTGCTCTATTTATTTTAATTTCACTTTCTTGCTTTATTTGCACTGATTTCGTTAGTTTCCCTTTCAATTTATTTTAATTTCACAAAATCATGGGATCTTTATTTCTTTTTATTTTCTTTTATGCAATAGTATAAGTAACTTTAACTCACCCTAGCTCTTAGTGGTTCAACCCGAGCTCTCCCTACTACATAGTTAGGTAGTCAGGAATTTATTATTTTGTAGCTTGCAACAGCTTCATAAAATACTAACTTAATGATACTAATCCAATAAAAGCTTGAATTTGATACATCCTATTAGATTTTTTTAAAAAATTTAACAAATGTAAAAATTCCACGTAAGTTTGAAATGGAGAAGGCTTATTATTTCCTTTGTTGATAAACTATAAGATTCATTGCTATACGACAAAAGATTCAAAATTGTATGACAAAAATCTTACTACACTGGAATTCTCAATTAAAATTTTAATACATTAGTTTAAACAGTATCTTTATTTTTATCTCAAAAACAAAAAACATTAATATTATATGTACAAAAATATCAAATAACCAACCTACTAAGCACACTCACAGCCTCTTTATTTTTTAATTTTTTAAATAATTAATCAACGATTAATTTCAAATTATAAAATTAAGAGAACAGAGATTAAAATTAATCATAAGGGCACATTGGAAAATTAAAATTTTCCAAAATTTGTCACTAGTTGGCTCCCTTTGTCTTATTAAATAGAAATTGAAGCCTCTTCTTATCTCTATGGATGGCTTATAGCTCGATTATTTACACCTCTTCTGTCGAAGACTTGTATAGGCTCGTTAAACATAACGTTATACTTATTGAAGATGATGATGATGGTAAGGATAAGAAGAACAAGTTAGGGTTTTAGTATTTTAGTTCGATCGACGTCTCTGCTTTCATCCAGAAGAAGTTAAGGTTTTAATATTTTTATTTTGATATGCATGTCCACCTTCGTCTAGACTCCTTAATCAAGTTTGGGCTTGAACACTTATATCTCCTTCTTAAATTTAGCATTTTACCCATTGAAGATGATTAGGACGGGGATTTGTAGCTAAATTTTGGTGGTCTCTTTATCACCTTTATTTTTAAAACCCTTGTAGGTACATTTGTCCTTTGGTTTATGTTAAATGCCTACGTTTTTAGTTGTTGTTTTACTTTTATTAGGTTTTAGAAATGAACACAATTTTTTGTTCACTTTATGTATGAATAGAATAATAACGTCATTCATTTATATTTTTGTAATACAACTTGTTAGGTGCTTACTTTAATGTTTTTTCATGTGTTTTTAAGTATTATTTGATAAGCATTTCTCATAAGTTAATGTAAAATTGTTTTACTTATGTTTGGAAATGTTTATTTTGTAGATTGAAGTTAAAAATTAAAGAAATTTTTGGAAAATTAGCAGAAATACCAGAAAATAGGAGTTAAATGGAAGGTATGGAAGGTTGGAGCAACCACTATTAAAGTCCCAATATCACATTTGATGTCTTTCTGTATAGATAAATGATGGGGGTTAAACAACACTATTTAGGTCTAGTTAAAATATCGTTTAAATACTCTGTTGCATTTTTCTAATTGGATTTTAGCTCCATCTTGCTACAACTTGCACTAACTTACATCCACTTGTAAGGGAGATATAAATTGACATTCTAAAACCATTTTGTGAAGAAAGAGAAAAACACAATTCTTAGATCAAAATTTCATATTCTCTTGAGTTCAATGGTTATTTTCTTTTGTTCTTCCTTTTTGTTTTATTTTTTTGATTTATGCTTTTTTTAGGATTGCAAGAGCTTGAACATGTGATTCAGATTTGTAAATGTGTTTCTGACTATATTTGGTGGTTTCTAAACGTATATATCCTTTATAATCCACTATTTGTTTTATATAATCAAAGATATGATATTTATGTTGAATATGATGTGTTGTTTTATTCAAATGACTGACTGAGTTCATTTTTAACTAAGGTATGATTACTAAATGATCTAAATAAATGTTTATGCATTATTGTGGGTTTTCCTTTTGTTATTTTAAGTGCATAAAGCTTGTCTTAACTTAATCACTGAAGATAAACTTGATAGATGATTAAAGAACCATGATGATCTCTCTTCATCATTGGAAAAAATTAATAAAAAACGTGGTTTAAGTCAATACATGACGATTGGTTACTTAATTATGAGGATTTTAATTTGAAAATAAGGAATTTTTAGGTTAAACATCTCGAACTTTAAGCCTACTTTCTTAATCTATAACTAGAGTAAGTTATAGAATATGATAGATAAAGAAAATTCATTAACTTTACTATAGCTTTGTCTTGAATTAGTGAATAAGCCCTAGGTTAAGCCTCGCAACCTTTGATTAACTCATTTAGATAATTGAAAACGAAAGCCTTAGCAATTTAATCTATTTAGACAATCCTTGAACTCATTCTTAGTCTTCTTCCATAACTTGGAGTTTTTAATTTAATATAGATATTTAAATATGTTAATTCACTTGATTTGGAATCTCTAGATAATTGTGTTCTAAGTGACTTGGCACTTGTAAAGTTGCTTCTCCATGGGGTGAAAATTAAGATTCTAAAAACTCTACTTTATTACTTATGGACTAGTATACTTACAGAATAGTTGGTTTTGTAATGACTTTAAGAAGTATGTTTTAATTTCTTTGATAATTAGTTTGGATAATCAGGACTAAACCAACAACCAACAAAATTTTTTTAGTACCAGGGATCAAACATAATAGAAATATTAGGAACAAATTAGTGTCAATTACTCTAGAGATTTTTAATATTGATTATATTGTTCAAATTTGATCTTGCTAATTTTCTTTGAATTGTGCTTTTTCCAATTAGTAGTTTGTTCTATTCACTTTCTATAATCTTGCATGCAAACCCATTGTCAAAAACCCAAGAAGCTTGACTTTATTCTAGAAATTTAGTGTGCAATTTATAGGTTACAAAATAGAATCTAGAGCTAGCATATCTAGTGAAGGTCATATAGAAACTAATCCTTTGAAAATGAAATATCAAGAACACTTTGTTGGAAGACCTTGAGAACAAAATAGAGAACCAACTATGATATAATTGACATTAGGAAACATAACTAGAGCTATGGTTAGCATTGTTAGATCTAGGATAGATTATGATGACTTTAAAATTCCTCGTGGCATTCTTTTTATGATTAGTTCTTCCCAGTTTGGTGGATCACCTTTAGGAGATCCTAATAATCATTTTCAAAAATTCATAAATGCTTGTGATCTCTTTAGTAGCCAAGGAGATTTAAGCAATTAAACTTAAGCTATTCCCTTTCTCTCTTAGGGATAAAGCCAAGGCTTTGTTAAATATATTTTATAAACTTATGAACTTGTTCTTATTATTTGCTCCATTAATGAGGGTTTGTGTCAGGCATGGGATAGATTTTGTGATGTGCTGTCTAAGGGCCTTAGTCATGGATTTAGTACTTACGATCAAGTAGATATTTTCTACACTAGACTCACACCATCTACTAGATGTACTATAGGCGTTGTTGTTGGAGGAAACTTCACAAGAAAAGCTATAGATGAAGCTTATAGGTTAATTGAGGAGATGATGACCAATAGCTTCTAATACAATTATGAGAGAAACCCTAGGAAACCATTAAGATCTCTTGCCATTAACGAGCATTGATAGCTTAAATGGCTATCCTTAGTAACCAATTGGAGACTTTAGAAAGACAAATTGTTAGTAGTTCACATTGAGGCATGTGAGAGTTATGGTAGCACTTCCCATTCATCTCTTTAGAAGTCCCTTTGCGTACAAACCTAAACAAGCCTAATTTCTCGGAAATTTCAATAAATAAAGAGGGTACCCATATGCCAATACTTATAATCTTGGTTGGAGAAACCATCCCAATTTCTCATGGAGCAATAACTAAAACTACCAAAATCTAACGACTAATCCTCAACCGATCCCTCCACTCGACTTTGGAGCTAATCCACCTACTCAAGAAAGGTCTAGTTTATATGAAACCATGTTTAGATATATCCTTAACACTATATAAGAAATTCAAGGTTAAATTCATGATTTATTAAATCAAGTAAGTCCAATAGCAAATCTTATGCAAGAGAGGTCACTTGATCAATTACCTAGCACCACTTAGCTTAACCCTTGAGAATATGATAAGTCTATCACGTTAAGAAGTGGAAGGAAGTGGAAAATGTAGGATCAAAGAAAATGAATAAGGAAGTATGAAAGAAGAGAGAGAAAGAAATGGTTGAGGTATGAAAAATAAAATGAAGAAAAAGGTAAAGAAGTCGAGAGTGAGGAGTAAGATAAACCCTGTAGGCTTTTGATGTTTTCAAGCAATGCAACATCCCACATATTTTAATTGTTTTAATTTATTGAAGTTAATCGTATTAAGAGTAACCCTTATGTGATTTTTTGTTCTGATTCTTCATAAAAAGCATTAACTCGTTCCCAGTCTTTAGACATAGTTGAGGAGGAGATAAAGGAAGTTCTAAGTGCTTTAAAAGATAAAAAGGTATCCTCTGTTTAGCTTCCATCTAATAAGTATTAAATTCTAGATAATCTAATTAAGCCCCTACTTAAAACATCTATAGAGGAGCCACTAATTTTGGAACTTAAGCCTTTTTCTTCGCACTTAAAGTATTCTTTTTTGAGTCCCTTATCACACTTATCATTATTTCATCATCTCTAACTGAAAGTAAGGAGAAATATTTTTTACAAGATTTACATGATCATATAAGAATCATTAGATGGACTATTTCAGACATTAACAGATTAGTCCTTTAATTATAGAAGAAGGAAGTAAGCCTTTAGTTCAATCACAGAGTCGATTAAAGCTGAAAACGAAAGAATTAGTTAAAAAATGAAATAGTGAATCTTCTGGATGTTTGAATAATTTTTCCTATTTTTGTTTCATCTTAGATTAGCATTGTTCAAGTGGTACCTAAGAAATGAGGCACTACTATCATTGAAAATGATCACAATGAACTAATTACGACAAGAATAGTACCTGATTAGCATATATGTATTGATTATAGATAATTGAATGACACCACACGCAAGGATTATTTCTTGTGACCTTTCATTGATCAAGTAATAGAAATACTAGCTAGCCATAGTTTTCATTATGCTTTAAATAGATATAGTGGTTACTTAGAAATTTTGGTAGCCCATGAGGATCTAAAGATGACAACTTATACCTCTCCTTATTTCACTTTTGCTTATAAACACATGCCATTTGGCTTATGTAATGCCCTTACTACATTTTAACGTTGTATGATGGCAAAAATGATTAAGTCTAGCATTGAGGACTTTAAGGATGATTTTTCAGTATTTGACACATCATTGGATTCTTACGTAGAAAATTTGGCAATGGTGTTAAAGAGATATGAGGAAAAAAACTTAGTATTAAAAGTACGAAAAATGTCACTTTATGTTGTAAGAATGTGTAGTAATTTTTCATAAAATTTTTAGTAAGGAAATTGAAGTAAATTAAGAAAAGATTAATGTAATTGCTCAAATTCCACCTCTAAATTCCATTTGAGAGGTTAGGAGTTATCTAGGTCATGCTGGGTTCTACGAAGATCTATAAAGCATTTTCTAAAAATGAAAAAACCCTTGATTGATATTTTGACCAATGATGCTATCTTCGATTATGATGATAAAGGTATGCATTCTTTTAAGTTATTAAAGGAAAAACTTTCAAGTGCACCTATCACAGCTTCGCTTGATTAGTCTTTACCTTTGGAATTAATTTGCAATACAAGTGATTTCTTAATTGGTGTTGTTCTAAGGTAAAGAAAGGAAAAAGTTTTAATGAAATTTATTGTGCAAGTCAATCATTACATTATGCCTAAAGAACTACACCACAACTGAGAAGGAAATGCTAGCCATTGCCTTTACATTTGATAAATTTCAGCCTTATTTGATTCTATCAAAGGTGACAGCTTATATGGACCATCTAGATTTCAAATATTTTATGATTGAGCTTAATGCAAAGCCGTGATTAATTAGATGGGTTCTTTTGTTGTAAGAGTTTGATACTGAATTAAGGATAAGAAGGGTGTTGAAAATTTTGTTACTAATCATCTTTCATGTTTAAGTGAAGAGGTGATGGAGAAAGGTGAAAATGAAGACATCATGGAGGTGTTTAAGAGAAAAGGTGATTTTGTAAATTATTTGGCTGGCAATATAATACCCCTTGATCTTTCTTATTAGTAAAATAAGAGGTTCTTGACCAAAGTTAAGTGATATTTATGGTATGGTTGCTATTTATACAAGATATGTGCTGACAGCATTATAAGAAGATGCATTCCTTTAGAAGAAGTACATTCTATATTAAATCATTTCCATTCAAAGGAAGTAAGAGGACACTTTGGGCCTACTAGAATTGTGCAAATGGTTTTAGATTCTAGATTTTATTGGTCTATTTTTTTTAAGGACGCATTGTAATATGTTAAATCTTATGGTAATTATCAAAAAGTTAGGAACATCTTTAGGAGACATGAAAATCCTTTGAATAATATCAGTGTTTGCAGCGTTTCCAATGTGTAGGGTATCAATTTTATGGAACCTTTTTATAAATGATATGCCAATCAATAATTTTAATTGCACTTGATTATGTAAGTAAATAGGTTAGAGTAGTTGCTTTGCTTACAAATGATGAAAAAGGTGTAGTTAGGTTTTTAAATAAGAATATTTTAACTAGATTTGGTACATCTAGTGTGACCATTAGTGATGGAGATTAACTTTTTTAATAAGCAATTTGGTTCCCTCCTATTTAAGTGTGGTGTTACTCATAAGGTTGCCACACCTTACCATCCACAAACTAGCGATCAATTTGAAATTTCTAACAGAGAAATCAAAAGAGTTTTTGAAAATACCACTAGTGCATGAAGGAAAGATTAGTATTTAAAATAAGATGATGCATCATAGGCTTATCGTACTGCCTATAAGATGCCTATTGGCATGTCTCCATATTGCCTGATTTAGAAAAAGTCTTGTTATTTACTTTTAAACTAGAACAAAAGACATTTTAGGCCATTAATTTTCTAAATTTTTACTGATAATTTTCATATGGACGCTTATGACAACATAAGCTTTATAAGTAAAGGGTCAAGAAATGACATGACAAACACATTCTTCCTCAAGAAATTAAGGTTGGTGATAAGATCTTGATTTACGATTCCAAGTTAAGACTCTTTCTTGGGAAGCTGAAATCATGATTGTTAAGTCCTTTTGAGGTGAAGAAAGTCTATCCTTTTGATGCATTTTAAGTTACCAATGGCTACACTACTTTTAAAGTCAACAAAAAAAGAGTCAAGAATTACACACCTAGCATAGTTTAGTAATTTGTTAACATTATCACTCTTTATGATCCTCACTATTCTAGGCCTTTTCCTTTAGTTAAATCTATCTTTGTGTGCTTGATGTTTTCTTTTTGTTTTATGTATTAAGATTGTAGTTGGTGTGCTTTCCATAGTTTTGTATGCTTTTCTTTTGTTTCCATTTTATGCTCCTTGATACTCTTTGATCTTATCTTCTATAATGGAGCATGGCTTCTATTTATTTTGTTTTTGATACTTGCATTTCTCTTTTTATCATTTTTAGGTGCTACATCAGGTATTTAATACACTTTAATGGAGCGATATACAGATCACATTATTATACCGATGTATTCATTTTCCTTTTCTCTCATTGTTATGCATTATTTTTTTATATAAATATTAAGGACAAAGTTCAGTTTTAGTGTATAGGAGGGATAAATGGTTATCACACTTGCGTTTATCTTGTCCCATAACTTATCATTTTATCATCTTTTTTTAAAAATAATATATAATTTGTGATTTTTTACTCATATCATTGAATATTTTTCCTTTTTATTTAAATTATTTTGACACTTTAAAAAGTTAAATGGTCAATTAGGAGTGTCAAAGATGAAATGGTTTTAAATTGATTAATTTTTTAGATAATGATACCTAATGATCATGATAATTTTTCAAGTTTAAAATACACATTTCTAAGCAAATTATGGCTTCTTTAAAACATTTTCATGAGCTTGTTTAAGTTTAAATTCAAACTCAAGTAAAATTGCTTTAGAAAAGAGAAAAAGAGAGTAAAAATTTTCAATATGTGAGAAACTTTTGTTCACTCCACTAGTTTCGAACTAATTAGTTGAATTTAAAGAGTGATGTTAGTAGTTAGTTGATCTGAGGTGGCTTAGTTGAGTAATCGGGGGTATTTAAAACAAAATGTTTACCTTCATGTAAAAAGATTGAGTGACTTTTCAACCATGTTTTACATACTTAAAATTTTTTATTTTTGTTCTTATTAAGTAAATGACATGGAGTTGTTTAAAAGATGATACTTTTTGTCATAGTACTATTCATTTTGCATATGGAACTAAAATGTGTAACTGCTGCCGAATGTGAAAAAGTATGAAGTAATTTAAATTTATTTGTGAATTGATATGATTAATTGATTATATAACATTTCAAAGGTCTATTATTCCTAAAACTTAAGGAAATCTTTTAAATGGTTATGTTTGATAAGTTTGGATAATTTTTCCTATGCTTATATGTTATTTTGATATGTATTATAGATTGATTTGCTTAAGGACAAGCAAATTTTTAAGTGTGGGAGAGTTATTATGAGCTTACTTTAATGTGTTTTAATTAAATCAACAAAAATATTAGAAAACAATTGCTAAACTTCTATTGAAGCAACCACTATTGAAGTCCTTAGTATTGCCATTAAAGTCTTTCTGCAAAACTAACTGATAGGTGTTGAACGGTGTCATTTAAGTCCAGTTCAAGTGCCATTTACCTCTCATACATTTTTAAAACTGGAATTTGGTTCTATTAAATTGGTTGGTTGTCTATTAAGGCCAAAGTATCTAAATAAATTACCAAATTAAGCAAATTAAACACACATTTTCTTTAAACATAGAAAACCAACTATTTAGAAAAATACTAGTCACAAGTAATAAATGGAGCATTTTAGACTCGAATTATCATCCCAAAAGGAAATAACTATGCAATTATATTACAATTATATAAAGATGCGAAATTCAAAGATTGAATTAACTAAAATTACTAAATTTAACTAAAGGCTTCCAATTATGCAAAGAAGACTAATTAGAGTTTAAGGATTGGCTAATGGATTAAATGGCTAAGGAATTCATTTTCAATGATTTGGATGGATTAATTATTCATTAAGAAGCTAATCATAGGGCAACTTCACTAAATTAACGCAAGGTTATGGTTAAATTATTTCCTTGTCTCTAACTTTTCTAGTTTATGGTTTGATCCACCTATAAATCTACGAAGTAGGCTTCAAGTGTAAGAAGCTTAACCTAAAAATTCCTATATTCAGATCAAAACCCTCTTGATTAATCAATGTATTGATTAAAACCAAGTTGCTTTCTGATTTTTCCAAAGGATTAAGTGATTGGTCCTCTACTTAACCATTTTTCATCTTTATCTTAATTGATCAATTTAAGATAAGCTTTAAGCACTCTAAATAAATAAAGAATATCCCAGTCATGCACAAGCATGCATACAGATCATTTATTAGCAATTACTTGACCAAAAATTAACTTAAACCCTCATTTGAATCAAGAAATAAAGCATACTCAACATATTCATCATATTTTGAAACATATGGAACAAATGCTTGGATTTATGAATAAAAAAAAATGTAGAATGCACCAAAAATGGCTGCAAACACGTATACAAGTCTGATTCATATTTCTAAGCTGGTACAATCCTTAGAAATAGGCTAAATTTGAAAAACAAATTAGAAAAAAGTGAAGAACACAAGAGAAGAGAGATAAACTTTGAGCAAATCTGAAGTTTTTTGTCTTCAAATGATCAATAAATATGGTAGCTACAAGTTGGAGGCAAGTTGCAAAAGTTATACAGTCAATAGGAGGATGAAATCTAGTTGCAAAAGTCACGATAGGTCCTTAAATGACACTTGAATTGAAGATAAGCAATTCCATTACACTGCTACCATTTAAGTCCTTGATTGAAGCAAAAATGCAGTTGTTCATACTTAAATGATGGTTCAGTAAGATGATTATTTTACTCTTGATTTTTTAACTGTAATTCACTAGGTTTTCCACTTGTTCAGCTTCCAACTACAATATAAACATATATAGAAGTAATCCACATAATTTAACATCAACTTAAGATCAATGTACCTTAAATTTGACTCAAAATCACATGAAAATGCAATAAACTCATTAACTAACATGATTCAACTTGCTACAACTTGCATGCATTTGCATGGGAGATATAAATTGATATGATGAAGTCATTTTCAACATGAAGAAATAGAAAATATGTCCATTAGATCGATTTTTTAGATTCTCTCAAGTTCTAAGACTATTTTGTTTTGTTCTTCATCTTTCTAGTTTTGTTTTACATATTTAAGTTAGTTTTTTAAGATTGCTAGAGCATGAACAAGTGAATCAGATTTGTAAACTTCTTTGAAGCTATATTTGGTGCTTTCCAAACTTATTTATTAACCATTTACTAACCATACCTTAGCATGAAGAACACATGAATATGATGAGTTCTTTGATCCAAATGAGTGGTTGAGTTGATTTTTAGCTAAGGTATGGTTACCAAATTACCTGAATGAATGTTTATGCATGATTGTGGGTTGTCCTTTTTTTAATATAGGTGCTTATAACTTATCTTAACTTGATCACCTAAAATAAAGTTGATAGATGATTGAGGAAACGTGACTAACAACCTTAATCGTTAGAAAAATCAATAAATAATATAGTTTAAATTAATACATGTCCATTGGTTACTTAATCATTATGGTTTTAATTTGAAAATAATGAATTTTTAGATTAGATTTCTTAAACTTTAAGCCAACTTCCTAAATCTATAAGTTTTCCAACCCATGGAATTGGATAGATAGAGAAAAGGCATTAACTTGACCATAACTTTGTCTTAAATTCGTGAAGATGCCCTAGGTCAAGCCTCATAAACTTTAATTAACTCATTTTGATCATCGAAAACTAAAGCCTTATCTATATAATCTATTTAGATAGTTTTTTTAACTCATTCTTAGTCTTCTTGCAGAAGTTAGAGCTTTTAATTAATTTAAATAGTTTTTTATAGTTAATTCACTTGATTTGGCCTCTTTAGATAATTGTGATCCAAATGACTTAGTACTTGCAAAGTTGCTTTCCTATGGGATGATAATTTGGATCTAAAGTACTCTACTTTATTACTTCTTGACTTATATACTTGTCAAATTATTGGTTTTGTAATTACTTTTAACAAGTGTATTTTAGATACTTAAGTTGACAATTAATTTGGATAATGTGAACTAAAACAACAACCAACATAGTTTTTAGTTGATAAATGGTAGTCACTCAATACCATTGTTTTATATTAAGTATGTATAGCTGTTATTGGCTTTATATTTTTTGTATGTTTGAATGCATTGTAGTGCAGGCAAGATATGTGATTGTTTGTGTTGTGCACCATTAGAATAATTGATTTTATCAAACAAGTGTCTTATAAGGAAAAAACAAGTTTCAACAAGCATAGTGAAGAATAAGACATTAAATCAAAGGAAATTCATGTTAAGCAGAGGATTTCAAGGATGATGCATAGTATTTTTTGGATTGTTGTATAACAAATGAAATTGCTAAGACTAAAAAGGCAAAGATTACAAGTTCAGTTGATGTAGAAAAATGGATAAATAAAGTGATACTAACTATGAATTTTAAAAAGGTCGATTTTTTGTTTAGAAAAATGTATGTTTTCAAATTCTAAATGACGGATTATAAAACACTTGACTATATTAGTTTAGGGAGATGGGTTATATGGTCTATAAAATATTATGGTATAAATTAATTATACAGTATGAACTTGGTGGGTTGATGTAAATTTGTTGATTAACATTTGTATCATTGGAATTTCAAATATGTATCCAAGAGTGCTAAGTGTTGTACGTTACACTTATACATATTTTCTATTATCTGTATTTGATGCCCTTAAAACTATGCTATATTGTCTACAAAGGCATAATATGTGTGTAAAAAAAGAAGACATAATACTTGATATCATGTTGTTTAATTATAACTTAAGTGGTGGTAAAGGTGACCATATTGATGGTACAATCTCGAAAAAGATGTGGTATGTTGAGAGGGGATCATTTTATAGTATTTTTCATGGTTATTTAATTCATAATTACGTTATTTTGATGTTTAAATGTTTAGCTAATGTTTGGAAATGTTTATTTTTCATATTACTTTAAAATTTTGAAGAAATATTTTAAAAAAAGATAAAAAATGGAGCATTTAAGGACTTAAGCGTGGGTCTGGTTAACCACCACTAAAGTCCATTCCACCCATGTTCAGGTCCTTTTATATAGTTAAATGCAAGTATCTAAGTGGCTCTATTTAAGTACTAACTTATGGGTCGTTTAAATACTCTATCGTGATTCTCTAACTGGATTCACTCTAATATTAGTTGCAACTTGCTCTAACTTGTAAAGGACATATAAAAAGTCATTTGTCTACAGAAATAACAAGTATTTGGTAGCTAAAAACACTTACTTAGCTAGATATTTCTTCTTCTTTTTATAAGTTAGATTTTTCTTCTATTTTTATTTCTAGTCTTTGTATTTGGATATTTTAAGTTGTTTTTAGGGATTCAAAAGGGTTTGTACATGTGATTTAGAGTTATATTTCACTTTAGAGTTTAACTTGATGCTTTATAAACTCTTCAATTATTTTTATCTTACTTTTCTATTGAATATATTCAAGAACATGTTGCTTATGTTATGTTTTTATTGTTCTTTGATTCAAATGTGTTTCTAATATGATTTGTAGCTAAGATAAGGCTAAAAATGTTTTAATTGAGTTTCTTATGCATGTTGGATGTTGATCTTTGTTTATTTGAATGCTTAATGCTTTTTTTAAGTTAGCCACTTATGATAACGATGTTAGATGATTAAGGATCTGAAAAATCTACTTTAGTTATTGGATAAATCAATAAACAACATGATTTAAATCAATGACTAAACATTGGTTAATCATAAGGGTGTTAATCTTAATATAAGGTATTTTTATTGTTGAACCAAGGTGGTTCTAATCATGTGTTTTGATGATGAAAAAACATTATTATTACTAATGTTTAAGTGTTTGA
>JAOXYD010024448.1:0-14443 GCA_028565735.1 Pinacopodium congolense | reverse complement strand
ATCATTAAGCTCTAATATGCAAATCAAATATTATAGGGCATCAATTAAACATTTAAACACTGATATAGGGGTTATAATTCATCAAATTAACTATAAAAATCTTATCAATTTGACCCCTATCATTATCAATAAGCATTTTATGTAAGGTGTTCACCCTTACCCCTTAAGATGCATAAGCTTTAATTGGATTCTTCTCACTTATTCTTTCTATCTTCTGATTAAAGGCTAGAGTTTTGATAAATCTAGGAACGATCCATTCTTTCATTTTATTGAATTTGTTATGAGACTTGGTGTAGTACTAGATAGGATAAAAGAATCCTTGCCTATATTCACACCTCTCAAGGATGTTATAAGGGTGGATCTAATATATTACTTATGTCTTGTGGAGATTAAAGACAAGATATTGATAACAAACTTAATGACACTACTAGTCATATATTTTGATGTAATATTGGGAATAGACTGACTATTTAGTTATTGTATCACACCAATTTGTAGAAAGAAGAAAGTGGTGTTTTAAATTATAAATTTCATGAATTTGCTTTTAAGGGAGATAGAAGAATCAACATATCTAACGTAGTTTTTATAACATTAGCCAATAAAGTGCTTAAGTATAAGTGTCATAGATTCTTAGCCTCAATCAGGGATCTATTTATAGATAAAACACTATCTAAAATATTTTAGTAGTTTAAAAATTTCTTGAAGTGTTTTTTGAGGAGTTATCAAGGCTACCTCTAGAGTGGGAAATTGAATTATGCATTGACCTAATACTTGGTACAACTTTGATTTCTATACTTGTATATAGAATGACACCTACAGACACCTACAGAGTTGAAAGAACTAAAGCAATTGTAGGGTTTGGTAGATAAGGGCTTCATCAGGCCTAGCACATTAGTATGGGGTACACTAGTACAGCTTATAAAGAAGAAAGATAGTTTTCTTCTATTATATGTTGACTATAAGCAGTTAAATAAGGTGACTATCTATAATAAGTACCCACTACCCCGAATCAACAATTTGTTTGATCAAATTTAAGGTACTAGGCACTTTTTTAATATTGATCCAAGATATAGTTATCATTAATTGAGAATAAGAGGAGAAAATGTACTTAAGATTGCTTTCAAGATTCGGTACAACCATTACAAATTCTTATTAATGTCTTTTTACCTTACCAATGAACTAGCAGCCTTCACAGATTTAATGAATAGGGTGTTCAAGCCATTCTTGGATAGGTTCATAATTGTCTTTATCAAAAATATTTTGGTATATTTGTGAACATATAAGGAACACGATCAACACTTAAATGATGCTGTAAACACTTAACTGTATGTTAAGTTCTCGAAGTGTGAATTTTGGATAGAGAGTGTTGCATTCTTAGGACTTGTAGTATCTCAGGATGGAATATAAAGTGAAATTGAAGAAATTGGAAGCTATAACAAACTGGGAAAGAGCTAGGATGGTAAGAAGTGCAAAGTTTCTTATAATTACAACCTACAATTGAATATTTATTCAAGACTTTCTTAAGGTAGCAACCTTATTGACCCGATTGACGTAAAAGAATGTTCATTTCATTTAGTCTTATGCTTATAAGGAGAGCTCCCAAAAGTTGAAGGAGTGTTTAATCGTAGCTCTAATATTGGCTTTACCAACTAAAGGTGAAGGATTTAGATTAATTATAGCAATAATATCTAGTATGCGTGTTGATAAAAAATGGTAAGATGATCATTTATGGTTCTAGGCACGAGTAAAATTATCTTATTAATGATCTAGAGATGGCAGTAGTGATCTTTGACTTAAAGAGTTAAAGAAATTATTTGTATGGTAAGACATGTGAGATGTACATAGATCACAAAAGTCTAAATTATATATTTCAGCAAAAGGGTTTAAATCTAAGGCAAAGAAGGTCGATGGAACTGCTAAAGGGCTATGACTAGATAATTTAGTATCATCCTGAAAAGGTTAATATGGTAGCTAATGTGTTAAGCAGGAAGTTCTCAAGAATTTTGGCACATATTATAGTGGAAAGGAGAGCCTTAACTAAGGAGTTGCATAATTTGATAGATCAAGATATGCAGTTTCAGATTTCAAATTCAGGGGTACTACTGGCTAGTATCAGACTGTGCTAAGTATTGTTAGATAGGATTAAGGTCACTCAAGATTAAGATTCTAAGTTTTAAAAGCTTATGTATGAAGCTCGAGAAAGTTGTTGCATATATTTTGAAATCAATGAAATAGGCATCATTCGAATGAATATAAGACTACGTGTTCTCAATATGTAAAACCTGAAGGAAGAAATCTAAGTGCACTATGTTGCATATAATGTACATCTAGGTTTCACCAAGATGCATCATAACATCAATGACATGTATTAATAGGATAGTATAAAAAGGATGTGCTTATACCTTCTCCAAATACTTGAAATGCTAACAAGTAAAACTAAGTATCAAAGAGCCTTGAGCAAGCTACAAACATTACTGGTTCCTAAATGGAAATAGAAAAGGATTACAATGAATTTTATGATTGATCTACCATTTACAAGGAATCAGTATGATTATATTTGGGTGATTGTAGATAGATTCACAAAATTAACTTTTTTCTTTTCAATGAAAATCACCTGCTCAATGTCTAAGCTTGAGTGAGTATATATCAAGCAGATAATGTGTTTCTATAAGATGCTTGTATTGATGGTTTATGATCAAAGATCACAATTCACATCTCAATTTTAGAGGAAATTGTAAGAGACATTTTTCATTAAAGTGGATTTAACACTACATTAAATCCTTATATCGATAGATAATTTGAGAGGACAATTCAGACTCTAGAAGATATGTTAGGGATAGACGTGATACATCATAGTTGGGATTCATATTAGCTTCTAATTAAGTTTGCTTACAATAATATTTACCTCAGTAGTATTGAGATGGTATCATAAGAGGCATTGTATTGATGGAAATGTAGATCACTACTATGCTGAGAGGAGGTGGGTGAAAGGTAGTTAAAGGGCCCATAACCAATCAAGATCACATGAAATGATATTCCATTAATCAAGTAGAGGCTATAGAGCATGTTTAGTAAACAAAAGAGCTATGTAGAATCGAAGCTTTAAGTAGGTGAAATTTCAAGTCGGAGGTTTTATATTCTTAAAAATTATCTCTAATAAAAAAGTATGATGAGATTCAGAAAAAGAGTGAAATTATTTTTGAGGTCTATTAGGACTTATGAGATAATGGAGAGGGTTAGGAATGTAACATATCGATTGAAGTTACCCTCAAATATGTCTCATGCCCACTGTGTATTCCACATTTATATACTTCGTAAATATATCTCTGATTCTTCTCATGTACTCTAATTGTAAAGTTTAGAGGTAAGCAAGAACATGACTTACAAAGAGGACTTAATGGCCATTTTAGATTCTCATGTACGTTAGCTACGATCGAAACTAATTTTGATGGTCAAAGTATTACGGAGAAATGGTGGTACTAAGGAGATTCTAAGAAACAAAAGGGGAAACTATGAGAGACCTATCAATACTTATTTCCTCAAAAGAGGTTGTTATACAATTCAAAGATGAATTTTTTTATAAGGGACAATTATAATATCCCTTCGTCATTTATGTACATATATATAGACATATATCATATAAGTCTCTCTTCCACCTCCAATTTTTCTTATTTTTCATTTTTCAACCCCAAAGGTTACTATTCATGTTTTCATCTTTTTCCTCTATTCTTTATTATCAAGGACTCTAATCAGTCAAATATCTATAATAATCATCTCCACTCTTTAAGCCCTTCATAACCATATGAAATTTGTCTTATAAAATCATCAAAATCATCACAAAATTAAGGAGGAAAAATGACAAAATTTTGCCAACCTTTGATCCATCGCCTCCATTAATTGGTACTGATAACCACCACCATTAGTAGACTCCTCTCAATATTAAGAGCAAAAGTCCTATGGTCTGATTAGGGTTTGCTACTTGAATCACTGTCGATTAACAAAAATAGATGTTATAGGCCCGAAACATTTTTCCTTCAATTTTTTCTAATTCATTGAGAATTTAAGTTTTATGAAAGTTATTTTACTCAGTAAGAGCTTTCACTTAGTATATAAATTGTTGAATTTTAAAACTAAAACAATTTCTAATGACTAATGGAATATTTTGATCACTAGATATACTATTTCGATAGTTTTCTAGCTAATTTTTCAAAAAAAATTGAAAAATTCTATAAATTATGTTGATCATATATTTTTTTTCTAAATGTCCATTGTGAAATTCCTAATAGTTTGTGAATTACAAATAACAAAAAATTTAGGCTAGAAAATGATCAATAACTGAGTTGTCAAATTGGATTGTCGTAACCAACCTAATAAGTTGTAGGTTCTTAATTAAACCCAGTAACTTGTAAATGCCACTAATTAAAATGTTTTCTTTCTTATTTTTTAGATACATTAGAAATGAGACCTAAATCTCGATGATCAGATGGACAAACACGTTAATGAGGTAAGTTTATATCTACTTATTGTTATAGATTTATACCAACCATTGAACATGTTTCAATGTTAGATGGATGATGACATGTTAGGTTGAGATGGATGCCATGTCCATATGCATATGTGTATTGTATAACACCAATAGATATATACACATATATCAGTGTATGTATGTATATATATATACATATTTATGTAACCATTATATTAAAGCCCATAATGATTATTATTACAATATCTAAGTATACACATATAGGATTGGGTATCCATGCCATACTACATGCATTTATAATAATCATTATGTGACTGAGTATTTGGTTTATAGAATTACGTGATGGATATTTGAATTGTGTGTTTGATGTATTTGATTGTGATTATAAAGGAGGAAAACTCTATATGACATAGAACTTAATGAGTGTGTATCATGACTAGATGCACACTGATATTAATCATGAGAGACTTTATATTTCAGGGTATTGAGATATGATCCAGATTGATCCTAATTGATGCTTGACTTCTGGCCAGGTCCTTTTTTGATATATGATACAATTGTAATAGTGTTTTTGAGCATATTGAGAGAGGGTTAAACTGTTGATAATGTTTGGCTCCTCATAGCCCCTTTGCACCAGGAGAGCCTTATGACTATTATGAGTGTAGATATATAGTTGGGCCATTGATAATCCTTAATTTCTTATAACTTCTCGAGGTTTAGTATTATGAGGATTATCCTTAGAGGCTAAGGTCCGATATGTACTCCCTTTCTATGATTATTTATACGTTTTATATGAGTTATCATGCATCATATTTGTGTCTATATTGTAGTATCGATACATTATTGTGTGTGAATATATCATTAGGTATCATAAGTTGATATGGGCTTTCTCAATGGGCTCTAATTCCCCTCAACCCTATTTTTCATGATAGTTGCTATTAGCTTTACGGTAATGACTTTCGAGGAGTGTTGATTGCATTATACCTGTCTCTATGTATTTTCTTATTTATTATGACTTATACTTGTACTCTTACATCCGTAATGACATGATTTAATATGTTATAACTATTCTTTTGTCATTCACTAGTATTATTATCTATTTACTATTTATGTCTTTATGCATGTTTATGTCATCATTTCATCTTTTCTTAGATTTGAGCATATATTTGTCATTTTTAGCAAGCTTACGTGTGATTAAGGGCTTTGACTCTCAAGTCTCATGTGCTGATCACACGCTTCTATATAAGATATGGCATCGTCTAGGTTACTAGGTGTTAGTTACACTAAACTCCCATGTCGTTTAACTATTTTTAGTAGATCTTCTATTTTATTAGTTAATTATTACCGACCCCTCTTATTAATTGTTGTCTAACATCTATGAAAAAGAGACTGAATGAGTAATTTGGTAACAAAGTAGCAGGGAAAAACTATTACGAGAGAAGAAAAAGGAGATAGCATAAGTTGAAAAAAGATAGAGGATAAAGGAAGAAAGAACAATGATGAGAGAAAAAGAAAACAAGAAGAACCCAAAGGCCGGAAGGGAGGCATAACATAAGGCATAAGCATTAAAAAAGTTTATAATAAAAAAGAAGAGAGAAAGAAGTGAAGATCATAGAACAAAGAGCAAACAACATCTACCTTCTTCTTTAAACTCATATAGAGTGTGAATCAAGCCAACATTGTTGCAACTATTGAAGATTTTGATGAAACATATGAGATTTGGTAGTGTTTAGAAATGAAAAAGGTGAGGATGAATACAATTAAAACCATAGCAAAGAGGTAACAAATAACCATAGTAAAAATATAGAAAATAACGTTAAAAAACAAATAAAGAAAGCCAAGAAGTATGAGAAAGGGGTAGTACCCTAAAAAAAGATAGGTATTGAAAAGTTCTACGAAGTATTATAAATTATGAAAGAGAATAAATAAGAGAGAGAAACAAGGAAATGAAAAGATGGAGGCAAGAAAAACAAGAAAAATGAAATAGAGTAGACAAAGTAATATGAGTTAGGTATCTAGAAAAAAAGAAGAAGAAAGGAAACAAAACTAAGGAACATTAGAATGAGGCTTCATAAAATAGATTGAGATGGTAACATGGCCTTTTTGGGTTTGGTAATTACACTATCATGATTATGTAATGGCTTAAAAGAAATACATTTTAAAAAAATATAGAAAGAGAGAAAATCATGAAATTGTTTTTATGAAAGGTAAGAAAGAATTGAGAAAAACCATTCTCATGGGCCTTTATTCCTTTTCTTATTTCAACATATTGCTTTACGCCGAGCTACTCTTTTTTTTTTCATAAACGAATTTTGTAGACATATATCTATGTCAAGAGAAAATTTCTTATTATTTAGATATTTAAATTAAAAAAGGTTAAGGGTTAAAAAATTGAAAAAAAATCCATGATCGAACTACCAAAATAGAAAAAAAATAGGATTAAAAAGTTGGAGGCCCAAACACTTCACTTTGCATTTGAAAAAAAAAGGGGGTTTACTATTCCCTAGGATTGGCTTTCGGCCTTTCCTACGTAACTTAGGTGGAAGGCGAAGAAGACCCCCTTCCTCTGGGGGAGGGGTCCAAGCCATTAGTGACTAGAATTTTAACCTTGTGTTAGGACCAATAGACTAAGGGACATTCTTAGGTAGACAGTTTCTATAGGACGTAGGCCTCCTAAAAGGTAATGAAGATGTGCAAAGGTTTCCTTAGTCTGATGGAGCTTGGCCCTCAACTGCAAAGGAAAAAGGGAGGTTGACTGCAAGACCCATCCGTCGAGTAGGGACGAAAGTTGACGTTAGTGATCAGAAGGTGTCGAGTGGCAGGGCCATCGCTCAATAGATAAAAGTTACTCTAGGAATAACAGGCTGATCTTCCCTAAAAACTCACATCGACGGGAAGGTTTGGCACCTCGATGTCGGTTCTTTGCCACTTGGGGCTGTAGTATGTTCCAAGAGTTGGGTTGTTTGCCTATAAAAGCAGTATATGAGCTAGGTTCAAAATGTCGTGAGATAGTTTAATCCATATCTTGTGTGGGCGTTAGAGCATTGAGAGGACCTTTCCTTAGTACAAGAGGACCGAGAAGGATGCACCTCTAGTGTACAAGTTATTGTGCCAACGATAAACTCTCAAAGTAGATAATTGCTAAAAGCATCTAAGCAGTAAGCCTACCCAAAAAATAAGTGATCTTCTATTTTGACTTCCCCAGATCCCCTGGTAGCACAATTGAGACAGTGATGGGTTCTCTGCCTTTGCGAGGATCAAGCAACAGCAGTTTTGAGAATTTAAGAGAAGGTCACAGTAAGACGAGCTAGTTTATCATTAGGATAGTTGTCAAGTGAAAGTGCAATGATGCATGTAGCTGAGGCATCCTAACAGACCAAAAGATTTGCCCTTCCTTTCTATCAATCCAAGGGATGGAAAGGAAGAGGCCTTTGGTGCCCCCTTCAGTCAAGAATTGGGGCCGCACAATTACTAGCCAATAGAATATGCCTTTCTCTCATGCCTTTTTTTGTTTATGGTTCGATATTCTAGTGTCCTAGGCATAGAGGAAGAACACCATTCCATCCCGAACGTGGTAGTTAAACTCTACTACGGCAAAGATACTGTAGTGGAGGTCCTACGGGAAAATAGCATAACGCCAAGATGATAAAAAGGTTAACACCCCTCATCCTTATTACTCTTTCAATATGACAAAAAATGAAAAGGTTGTCTTATTCCATACCCTAATAATGAAATCCCTTCTCTCCCACTTCACACCTCGAAACGAACCATTCTTATAAAGAGAGAGTTGCCTTTACATCTTCTAAACCCAAAATGGCTGGGAAAAGGAAAGGTTCCTTTTTTAGGGCACTCCCAGGAACAGATCTAATGGAGATGGGGTAGGGCATATAGCTTAGAGGATTAGAGCATTTAGCTATGAACCACAATGTAAGGGCTCGAATCCCTCCTCACCCACAACTAGCCAAAAAAGGAAGAACGTTTCCCTCAAGAGGTAGGAAAATCATGATCGGGATAGCGAATCCAAAGTTATAGAGCTTAGGTGTAGGTCTTTTTTAGAAACAAAATGTCCTTACCTTTTCTTTTTATTTATTATTTATCGTTAATAGTATAAAATTTCAATATAATATGTCCGGACTGAATCAACTAATATTTTGTTTTATGCCCTGTGACTCTTCCTCAGCCAGGCTTAGGCAGAATAGCAGAGCAAGTACAAGTATTAGTAGCATAGAAAAAATGTGTTCTTCATCATTAATATATTTACTCACGGTAATTGTGGCCTCTCGGGAGAATTGATGACTGCATCTTGGATGCTCTTGTTAGTATGAGTACATCTGCAAATTATTAATTAGTTAGTTGTAAATAGTCCCACCCAGACTATGGAAAAAAGGATTATACCGGACTTACCTACATCGATGTATTGACGGTGATTCTCAAATATCGCAGAATAGAATGTGATATGATGAGATAGAATGCAATAGAAAGAAAGACACAAGGAATGAGTTACCTACTCTTAATGGTCAATTCCAACCCTTTCATTTCAAATTCAAGAATTTGGAATGAATCAAATCTCCCCAAGTAGGATTTGAGCCTAAGATCAATCAATTAATAACCGACCGCTCTACCACTGAGTTACTGAGGAACAACTAGAGATTAGATCTCATAGAGTTCAATTCCCGTTCTCAATCCATGACTACTATGAGCTCGAAGTTTCTTTGTAACTCTTGGAACTTCTTCGTACTGTCTTTGTTCCATGCCTCATTTCATAGGGGACCTCAAAGTGGATCTATTTCATTATATTCCATTCATAGCTCAATTCCATTCATTTAATATCCCCTTTGGTATCATTGACATAAATGTTTCTAGTTTATCTCTTTATATTTTTATATTATATATATGGGGAAAGTTTTAAAATCATTATATAATAATCCAAAAATTGCATAATCCAGAAATCCAATAGAAAAGAAAAAGGGAGGTTAATGATGATTTTGAAACCTTTTATATTAGGTCATCTAGTATCCTTATGCATGAAGATAATCAATTTGGTCATTGTGGTTAAACTCTATTATGGATTTCTGACCACATTCACCATGGGACCCTCTTATCTCTTCCTTCTCCGAGCTCGAGTTATAAAAGAAGGAGAAAAAGGAACTAAGAAGATAGTATCAGCAACAACAGGGTTTATTACGGGGCATCTCATGATGTTCATAACGATCTATTATGCACCTCTACATCTAGCATTGAGTAGACCCCATATAATAACCATCCTAACTCTACCGTATTTTTGTTTCATTTCTTCAGGAATAATCATAAACATTTTTTTCATTATGGATCTACTACCAGAAATTCATTGTGTAATCTTAGTATTCAATATGTATTCCTGAATAATCTCAATTTTCAATTATTCAACCATTTCATTTTACCAAGTTCCATGTTAATTAGATTAGTCAACATTTATATGTTTCGGTGTCATAACAAGTTGTTATTTGTAATAAGTAGTTTTATTGGTTGGTTAATTGGTAACATTTTATTCATGAAATGAGTTGGATTGGTATTAGTCTGGATGCAGTAAAATAATTCTATTAGATCTAATGTGCTTATTCGATTGAATAAGTACCTTGTATTAAAATTGCGAAATTCTATGGCTTGAATCTTTAGTATTATCTTATTTATTACCTGTGTCTACTCTTTAGGCAAAATACAATCACCCATTTTTACTAAAAAACTTGAAAGGAATCTCATAAACCAAAGAAAGGAAGGAAGAAACAGATGTAGAAATAGAAATAACTTCCGAAACAAAGAGGACTAAATAGGAAGAAGGGGCATCCACTGAAGAAAATCTTGTTTCTTCCCTTTTTTTCAAAAGAAAAGGGGGATTCAGACAAAATCGACAAAACAAAAGAGATTCAAATGAATGGAAAGGAAAAAACAAAGGATCAATTCCATTTTCACTTTAAAGAGACATACTATTAAAATAGACATGTTTATGAAACTATTTATCTAAATGGGAATAAAAAAAATTCAAAGTTAGAAATATTGATAGATAAAGATTTCTTCTGGTTTGAAAAAATCTTGTAACTATTCTTTTGGATCCTAAATGTTGGAATCATCCATTTCGATATATACAAAACAATCAATTTAAAAATGTTGTAAGAAAGGAGATGTCACAATATTTTTTTATGCATGTCGAAGTGAAGGAAAAGAAAGAATCTCTTTTACATATTCACCCATTTTATCAACTTTTTTGAAAATGATACAAAAAAAATGTCCCTACTCAAAACAAAAAATGTCCTCTTACGAGGAGTATAATCACTGGAATTTTGATAATAACCAAAAAAAGAAAAACCTATGTAATGAGCTTATAACTAGAGTCAAAACTCTAGATAAAGGATTTTTTTTCCTATCAGTACAGTCGAAAAAATACTAGATTGTGTAATAATAAAAGTAAAAAAGAATATTGACCTAAAATAAATGATCCTTTATTGAGTGGGTCCCACTATAGAAAAATCCTTTTTTGGTGCTTAAGCATAAATGAAATTTCAATAAAAATTACATAAAAAAGGTTTGGATAAATAAAATTCATCTTATCTTTATTATTCCTAATTATTAAGAATTCGAACAAAAAATGGATACATTTAATACCTAATTTTTAAAACCTAAATTTCAACCAAAAGGAGGCCATTCTTGAACTTAATTAATTAATTTTTTGAAAATTAAATATTAAGTTTTTATTTTCCCCAATTTTCTTTTTTTCCATATCATAAAGAAGAAAAATTGCATTCAGAAGATCGAATAAAAACTTTGCAATTTTTAATTGATACAATTATATTAGATATACAAAAATAATAATTAGAAAAAATTCAACTGGATTAAAAGAAATAGCTAAACAAATTCCTCGATGGTCATATAAATTAATAGAAAATTTTGAATAGCTAGAAAAAGAAAATGAAGTAATCATAGCAGCAAATCTTTAAATTCATTCATAAAAAGGCAAAGTTGTAATTATTTTTACTGATAATCAACAAGAGATTGATACTTATCAAAATGACAAAGATGCTTCAAATTCTGATCAAATAGACGACATTACTTTGATATGTTATTCACAACAATCGGACTTCCATCGAGACATAATAAAAGGTTTCATGCAAGCACAAAGACCAAAAAACCTATTTGAAAACTATTTCAAGAAAATATTCATTCTCTCCTTTTTTTTGAACAGAAAATACAAATCTCTTTTTTTTATTTTGATATTTACGAGTTGATGAAAATAATGTTTATAGTGTAAAAACATCGAATTCATGATTTTAAATTCTACTTATATAGAGGAGAAATAAAAAGAAAGTGAAAAAAAGGCCTAGAACAAAAAAGAAGAAGAAAAAAGAAAAGAAAAAGCTTGGATGGAAATAGCCAAAGCTTGGAATAGCATCCTATTTACCCAAGTAATAAGAGGGTTCTTTTTATTAACCCACTCAATTCTTAGAAAATATATTTTATTACCTTTATTAATAATAGTTAAGAATATCATTCGTATGCTATTTTTTCAATTTCCCAAATGGTTTGAAGATTTGAGATATTGGAATAGCGAAATGCATGTTAAATGCACTTATAATGGAGTTCAATTATCATAAATAGAATTTCCGAAAAACTGATTAACAGAAGGTATTTAAATAAAGATTTTGTTTCCTTTTCATCTAAAACCTTGGCACAGATTGAAGCTAAAATTTATTCATCATCTTCATGAAGATCAAATGAAAAAGAAAGGACAAAAAAATATTTTTTGTTTTTTAAAGGTTTTGAGAATGGAAACTGAAATGCCTTTTGGCTTTCCTCGAAACCAACTTTCAATTTTTGACCCCATCTTTAAACAACTCAGAAAAAAATTAATAAATTGAAAGGTAGAAGAAAATAGGTCATAAAAAAGATTTTCTTTCTAAAAGAAATAATAAACAAACTTTCATAATAAAAAATAAATCCAATTTTATTATTTCTATTTAGAGACATATATGACTTGAATGAAACTAAAAAAGAACAAGATTCAATAATCAAGAATAAGACAATTCATAACATCTCTAGCCAAATTCCATTTATGGAGTGGACAAATTGTTCATTGACAAAATTAAAAAAAAAAGGTTTGGCTGCTAAAACAATTACAATGCAAAATGAAATAGAAAAAAATTTAAAAAGAAAAGAAAAACAAATTTATAAACTCAGAAATAAATATTAACTCGAAAAAAAGTTATAATGCCAAAAAATTCAAATCATCAAAAATATTTGGCATTTATTAAAAATAAGAAATATTTGATTAGGACGTAAATCCCATTTTTTAATAAAAATTTGGATTGAAAAGATATACATAGATATCTTTTTAGGTACCTTTACAATTTCGCAGATCAATACACAACTTTTTCTTGAATCAACAAGAAACATTATTACTAAATACATTTCAAATAATAAAGAAAATTTAAAAAGAATTCATAAAACAAATCAAAATCTAAGTCATTTTTTAATTATCAGAAAATAACTTAATATTTCCATTATTAATTAAAAATTCAGAGATTTTATGTGACGTATCTTCCTTTTCATAAGCATACATTTTTTTAATAAATTATCACAAATCTAAGTTATTAACTTATATAAATTAAAATCCGCCCTTAACGACCACGGAAGCTCTCTTTTTCTTAAAAATAAAATTAAAAAAAAGGGAATCCAAGGGCTATTTCAGTTTGAGTTTGAATTAAAAGACAAAAATTGGAATAATTCTGTAATGAATCACTGGAAAAACTGATTAAGCAGGTTTTATCAATATAAATATAATTTATCTTAGGTTAGTTGGTTTAGATTACTACAACAAAAATGGCAAAAGAGAATTAATTAACATTGTATGGTTTAAAATAAAGAATTAAATAAATGGAATTTATATGATAACGACTAATGAATTCATTACAAAAATCAAAATGATTTTGAAGCAAGCTCATTACCGGTCCAAAAAGGCAATTTTAAAAAACATTATAGATATGATATTTTATTATATAAATATATTAATTGTCAAGATAAGAGAGACTCATATATTTATGGAGCAACATTACAAGTAAATACTAAGCAAGAGATTCCTTGTAATTATAATACAAATAAAAGAAAATTTGTTGATATGTTTAGAGATATTCCTTTCAACAATTATCTAATAGAAGAAGATATTATTGATACTGAGAACCCCTCCCATAGAAAATATTTTGATTGGAGAATTCTTAAGTTTTGTCTTATAAATCTTATAAATAAGGTCTATTTGAATTTTTAAAATATTGATAAAATATTAACTTTCTAAAAGGAGATATTGACTTTAGATTCTATTTAAAAACCTATAATATATTTTTTTGTGATGGCTAAATTCAATAATTTCATTTTTTGAAATTTAAATAAGAGGAAAATTTTCAAACTTATGAATCTAAAAAAGATAGATAATGTTAATTATTAATTTTAGTAGTTATTGTCAATTTCTTGCATATAACTCATATCTTTTATTTTACACGAATAATTAAGAAAGACCCTTTTCAACTTAAAATTTATAATGAAATTTAGATAAGGTTTTTTTTAAACGTATGCAAATAGAATACTAACGTTTTTAAAAGCATTCCCATCAGGGTTTCATAAGTTTAATGTCCACTTATCATTTAAAATAATTTTTAAATTTCTTTTAAATTTATAGTAGTCATGTGCCAGCAGGGAATGTGGACCTCATAAATTAACTCTTCTTTTCTTTGCATTTTCCAAATATGTTTCTCCTCATTAGTCCTGAACACGGTTATGTTTCTAACCGGAGGTTTAATAACTGGTGGTTACAGTTTAGAAACTGTAACCGTGATCAACGGTTCTAAACCATAACCGAAACCGTTATTAATAGTTTTGGTTATGGTTAGACTAATTTAAAAATCGTAAATTGGCGGTTGAACCGGTAGTTTATTT
>JAOXYD010024437.1:0-14444 GCA_028565735.1 Pinacopodium congolense | reverse complement strand
AATTAATGAGCATCACGCCTGGATTGAAATGAGCTAGCCACCAAGCTGAAATTGTTGACTTTGAAGACAACGGCACCTTGCCAACAAGACAACGGCACCCTGCCATGGTGCCGTTGTCTCTCGACTGCAGTGACCATAGTTAAAACCATGGTTGGTTCTAATGAAAACCTAGTGGTGCATGAAATCCTTGCTAATCCTTTAATTGATAGGAGGGTGCACGTTCAAGATGCTTCCTTGTTGTTAGTTGCCATACCTAAAGTTGTGATGATCCTTCCATCTCAAATTGTAAGCAGAAGAGAAAGGATCATACCTCTACTATTGTCCTTAGAACCCTCTAACTGCATTAACCTGCTATTTATCTTGAAAAGAAGGATATACATTTGTAGTATGATCAGCCAATGCAAAAATACCATATACCTTAGTAGGCCCCTTGCCTTCACTTCTTACTAGACCAAAGATGTTAAGTTTGTGACATGCTGCCCTAGCTTGAAAATTGAAATCTCCTTCACTTGCTTTGTCAAGGAGGAAGCATTGTTACGGTTCCCCCAATACTAAGAGTTAGAAGCCATCATTGCTATCAAGTTCTACACATCCTCCAATGTCCTATCAACAAGAGCTCTTGATTATACATGAATGTGTGATGGCTTTGCCTAGGTTATGGCCTAGTAGTAGGTGCATTTTGAATAAAGGTCCTATGTGGGGATTCATAATGTAAGTTCTTTTCCTTTATAAAAAATGTCTTGCTATTTAATGGTCCATTTCCATTACAATAACCTAAGCCATATTTTTCATTACCTAATTTTTAAACACTTAACGTGATCTTTAATTTCTAATTTCACTTTGTAAATTTTGTAAGTGATTCTTTAAAACTTCTTATTTCTTTATTGAATGAAATATTATCATTTACTAAACCGTCATTATCTTTGTGAATTGATTCTAGTGCTTACCTCAGTCTTTCATTCTTTAATTTATACTCTTATAACACCTTTAGTGATTTCTTATGTCTAGCATGCAATTATTTCTTCTTCTTAATCAATTCTTCTATATGATCAAACACTTGTTCATAGGTGTACTTATTGCTGTGTAATTACACTATTATTTTGACCAATATAATCTTAGACTAACCAAAGGAAAGCACACCTTGTCAATAAGTGATATAAATGGTAAGAAACTGAGTATCGACTCTCTAGGAATCTGAATGTAATACTAATTCAATTAATGTTTAATTATCTAAATAGCTCTAAATTGATTGATTAAAAGAGATAAAAAGGGACAAAAGAAATAAAAATAAAAAACATTCAATCTAAATACCGGTTAATGAATTAAGAGTCTAACAATTGGTTGATTGGCTAGAGCTCAAATTTCCATGTGTAAAACAAACAAAAAACAATTCATTAGACAAATTTAACGCATTCATCACTAAAATAAGACATAACCATTAAAGATGCATAAAACTAAATTCGTTGTATCACAAGATGCTTAAACCTAAGCTTGTTGTATTTAAGAACCCTCAAAAAAGACTTTAGAGTTAGTCAACACCTAAATTTAATTCTGTTACCTAACTAATCTTACAACAATTAAAAGCTTATGGTCATGGGTCCTTTAATCGTGTAAAAATATAACTAAGTTGGCTAATCAAAGAAAAATTAGATTAAGTCATTTAATTATGCAAAAATCTTCCAATCAAATAAGATCGATTAAATCCTAACCATACCTAAGCAATTTAAGTCCAACATTTAACAATGAAAACAAGAATATAACATGTAAACACAAAATCCATTGATGAAAACAAGAATCGCTACAAAATAAGATTAAAAGATGAAGGAATACAACTGAAATTGGTCAAAATCATTGAAACTCACTCTCTAGCATGCCTTCAAAGCTCTTGAATGATCTAATCCACTTGCCCAATGTGAAGAAAGAACAAAAGAAAACAAACCTTAATTAAAACATAAATAAGAACAAGAATAATCTAAAAACTCTCCTCTTCAATTTGTTCAAGGCTCTAAAATCCTGCTTTTTTGTGTGTTTAAGACCTTTGTATAGGTCTTGGATAGCATATAGGGTTTTATTATGATTTTTAAACTTTGAACTTCCAAAATTAAAAAAAAAATGATGTCATTTTATTGCCTCTATTTCAGTCCCAAAAATTGGTAAGATATACACCTCTTCATAACTTTTACTCTAACTCCTTCACATAAATAAAGATTAACACCTAAACATGTGAGAAGAACTCAATTAATCCATTCAAGAACCTATCCTTAGCTAGAAAACAAATTAAGCATAAATATATAATAAGAAATAATCAAATTTAATCAAAACAGCCATGTCCTTACATATATATGAACAAAGGAGAAACAATAGATTAAGTGTTTAGGAAGAAAAAAATGATGATTCAAAAGGATAGAGAGCTTCTAAACAAATCTATAAACTCCTTGAATCTTTAAAACAACCTACAAATATCAAATTCAAGAGTTGGAAAAGAAAAATAAAAGGAAAAACCTAGTTTAGAGAAGAAGAGAAAAACCCAACTAGATCTAGTGATTTCTCCACTTTTTTCTAGTGTTAGCTTCATTGAATTGATCTCCAAACCTCCTTATATATATCAACTACAAGTTAGAGGAAGTGGAGCAAGTTGTAACAAGTGGAGAGGTGAGATTCAGTTAGTCTTCATGTGATAATGAGTAAAATAGTGCTTGAAGAACAGATAAATAGCGTCGTAATACCCCCGCTTTTTCACTCCCTTATTTGAAGCAAAACGACACTCCTTCATAGTAAAACAGTGGTACATCTAGGCTACTGTTTAACACCTATTTTAAACTATTTTTGCTACAATTTCCAAACTTTCTTCAAGTTTTAGGCTCTAATTTGCATGTTAATAACTCTAAAAAATAATTAAACAACTAAACATTAATTTATGAGTAAATGTACATCAAATTACCCTAGAAAATACTATGAATCACGCGCTTATCACTTCTCTACACTTATCTTTACTTGTCATCAAGCAAATAATTCAATCATCTAAAATAGCTTATAACCTTAGGAAAATTTGCCCCACCCATCAAACAAAACCATTGATACCTTTCCTTAATCATTTAATCATCAAACAAATCATCAAGATGTTATATGATTAATTAAGCTTGGTATTTAACAAACAACTTCAAATGACCTCATATTCTTCCAAACTTCAATCTAACTTGCATCAAATATTTCTATGCATAAAATGGATATGCACAAAGTGAAATGACTCAACTTTTAAGCAATTTCCCACCTTTTAACCATTAAATATAAAATTTAAACATAATATTGAGCTTTTAAGGCTTGATTGAGCAGTCATTCAATCTTATTACTCAGAGATGAACATTTTTTCATGAAAATCCCCATCACTTCAATTAAGTAACCTCATCTCAATTGGTTACTAATAACACTCTTTAACTTCAACCAATTGATTCGAAGCCGGTGGAGTGAATAATTTTTTTACTCACTTTCACAACTTAAGCACTTTTTTCATTTTCATTTTCAAAATTTCCATTAAATTTCATTTTGAATTTAGACAAGATATGAAAATACTAAAATAAGTCACAAAAAAGATTTAGGAATATGCATTTTATACATGGAAATTCATAATGCCTATCAAGTATCCATAATCTAAAATATGAAACCATCAAAGTTTGTTGTAATTAACATGATTAACTAATAATATAACATCTCAAAACATAAAAATAATCTAAATCAAGAGGAAAATTGTCAATAAAAGTCATCAAAATTGAAAAAAAATTTGACAAATTATAGATTATCTTGAAAAAGATGATACAATGATAACTTTAGGATAAATAAACATATGTATGATACAAGCCATTCCCTTCCCTATACTTATATTGAACATTATCCCCAATGTTCATAAAACAAATAATAAGGCACAAATATTAAAGGAAAAAGGAAAGAAACCACCTTGAATGAAGATAATATGCATTAGGATTCAATGGGGTAAACTTGGAACTTACTGATTGAAATAATACCTACAAATCCAAAAAAGTAAGATCAAAGCACCAGAAACCAAATAGAAAGTAGCCATGGTAAAAACTTTTAAACCATGTCTAGCCTAAAATCGAGAGCACTAACACCGATGAAATTTATAACCTTAAATTCTTTAATAAATTCAACCACATCTTTCTTGACATCATCAACATGATTTTCTCATTTAAGAATTGTAAGAACGTTATCTTCCAACTTAGGGTCATTCTGAACATTGATGAAATTTACATAATAATCATCCAATTAATCATTAAACATGCTTGTGAAAACATTGTCCTTATTTTTTAAAAATTCTTACCCTTATACTTCATCATTTCCCTTACATTCAACAAAATTCATATTAAAGTGCCTAGAATGAATGGGAAAATCATCATCATCGCTATCCATAGCACACACTTCTAATTCAGTTCTATGGAATGCATTAGGTTTAGGAGTTGGATTAAGAGGATGGATTATCTTTATTAACATTTCTTTCAAATTGGGATAAGAAAATTCTAGCTCCTCCATTATGGATTGATTTCTACCTAGATGCTCTTCTAATTGAGAGAATTATAAAAAATGAACAGTTAATTTCTAAAACAATTGGAAATATCTCCTAAAGTGAGGATCAAGCATCTGGGGGTATGGAATTCTAGGTTGGTAAAATTGGATAATTGGATTAGAAAATAAACTTGGTGGACCTTCATCATGCCTAAGTTCTTTTTCTACTAACCTACAGCCCATCACTTCCTTTTCACTTTTTTTTTCGTACATCCTCCATTTCGGTACCATTATGTATAGTGATGGCAATAACATGCACTCTAGAGTTAGGTTCAGGCATAACAGGTGATGGTTTTCCATCCTAGACTCATTGATTTAGATATATTTCATCACTATATCCCTAAGAATAGATTTTTTTGGTAGAGGTGGATTAGGAAGGGAATTTATTTAAGGATTGGCATCTTTATATTTTTAGTTTGGATGAGTGTTGCATGGAAAATAAAGGTATCTCTCCCTATGATGAGTGTAAGAATCATTTCTTGGCCTATTATAAGGATACTGGTATGGGAATAAGAATGTCTTACATGAAAATATATGGAACCCTGAAAGGAACTACCACAATAATCGCACACTTCTTGACTTTGGAATGCACTACTACAAATTTCAGTTTGTAAACTTTCCACTTTCTTAATAAGACTTGCCATTTGAGCTTGCAAAGTTGATGTCTCATTAATTACATTAGCTCTAAATGGTTTCTTACGATAAGGTTCAGAATTATATTAAACGCTATTAATGGCCATGTCATCGAGAAACCTATAATCTTTACTTGGGGTCTTACTTATTAAGGATAATCCAACAAGATCATCTATAAGACTACAAGTGGATTATATGAGTCCTAAGTAAAATAGATACACTTGCTCACAAATACTAAAATAATTCATTGGACACTCAACAAGTAACTCTCTAAATTTCTCCCAAGACTCATGCAAACTCCCGGTCTCATATTGCTCAATTTATGAGATCAATTTCTTTAATTTTGAGACTCAGTTGGGGGGACAAAATTTAACTAAGAATCTATGAACAAGATCATTCCAAGTGCTGATAACTAACAAACCAAACTAGGCAGCATTTGAGACTCGCTCATTAGTCTCATGTGAAGGTTCACTTTAATCAAGGTTCCATCCATAATAGGGGCATAATGTCCTTTTCAAAGACAAAAACCCCTTCTTTGATGACAGAGGTTCACAAATTTAAAGGGGAGGCAAGAATCGAGCCCCTGGTAGGAGCTTTTTGTGAGGCTTCACGAAGAGTCAGCCATGGCCTAAGGGTGACTGATCTGACCACCTACTTGTGAGATGAAAGGATGGGCCCCTAAAGGGAGACTACTAAAGAAGGAGTAAAGGGAGAGAAGCCCATGGTGGAGGGGCTAAGAGAATTTAAAAGGGAAGGGGAGGTAAAGGGTTGAGGGTTAAAGGGGGGGTTAAGGGAAGAGCTATCATGGCAAGGACGTTTAGGATGACATTAATAGGGTTAAGGGAGTTCTGAGAGGGGGATAGCAACATGGGCGGACAGGGCTCAACCACATACGTTAGGGAAGGAGAGTAACAAAGGGGAACACCATGGCTAGAAAGACCTAGGCTCAAGAGAGTTGAGGAAATAGGGCCAAGGTGGGCTCATCATGCATGTGGACCAAGTGATAGCAACTAAGGGAGAGAAGGGAGAAGGAAGAGCACATACAAGGGAGAGGGAAGGGGCCAGGACAGGAGATGGTCACGAAGTTAAGGTTGACAAGGAGGCTAAACAGTACCTATATGAGGGAGATATGCAAAGTTACAGTTTGATTGATAAAGCAATCTATGATGGGTACATAAATCATTATCTACTCACTATGGATGGCATGAAATACATTCTTTCTTCCCTTTCACGAAAGCAAGTTTATAAAGATTAATTGAAAATTCATAAGAGGGAATAAGTGAGGTTCAATGAAAAGAATGGTAAAAAATGAATGCAAACACTTGGGGAAACATCAAACACATCGAAATAGTTCTTTAAGAGATAAATACGAGGGGAAGGGAGTGAGCTTGGTTGTAAAAGTTAGAGATGTGAAAGATGCATTCTTGGCCAAGTGCCAGATGTTATTTTTTCTGTACAAAGAAACTTATTTTCACATGAGTACCTTGCTAAGTATGATTTGCCAAGTGTGGTTGTTTTTGATATGTGGACTTATGATGATCTATTAAAAGAAGACATGTCAAGTGGATTGCCACCTCAACATGGAGTAGAGCATCAAATTGATCTTATATCAAATGTGTAATATCCAAATCAACCAATGTATAGAACAAACAAGAAAGAGACCAGTGAAATTCAAAGGCAAGGGTAGAAATTGCTTGAAAAAGGCTATCTACATGAGAGCTTAAATCCTTTTTCAGTTCCAGTCTTATTAGTGTCAAAAAATATATACATCCTAGTGTATATGTGTGGATTTTCAGACCATCAACAAAATCATTGTAAAGTATTGTCACTCTATCCTTAAGTTAGATGATATACTTGATGATTTGTATAGTGAATGTTTGTTTTTCAAAAATTGATATAAAATCTAGTTACTATTAAATTAGAAATAGAGAAGGAGATGAATGGAAATAACATTTAAAATTAAATATGGATTGCATGAATGGTTGGTGATGCCTTTTGGCTTAATGAGTGCAACCAACACTTATATGAGGTTTATGAGCCATGTCTAGTGGGATTGTTTTGGCAAATTTATATTTGTTTATTTTGATGATATTTTTCTCTATAGTAAGACAATTAACAAGTACGTAGAACATCTGAATAAAGTGTTTTAAGTTAGGATAAGGGAAATTATATGTCAATTTGAAGAGGTGTTCTTTTTCACTAAATAAGTTATGTTGTTTGAGTTATGAGGTGAGTGCAAAGGGTATGTAAGTATATGAAGAAAAAGTACAAGTAAGTTAGGAATGGTCGACCCTTAGGATAGTTAGTTATGTCAAGAGTATTCATGGGTTAGCCAGTTTCTATAAGTTTTTTTGTGAAGGATTTTAGCTCCATTGCTTCACTAATAACTAAGATAGTTAAAAATAATATAGGATGTTAAGTGGGGGGATAAGCAAGAGAGAGCCTTTAACATATTAAAAGAGATATTTAGTATAATGTAAGTAAGGTTGAAATAGGGATCTTGATGCAGGATAGAGAACTAATTGCATATTTTAGTGAGAAACTTAATAGGGTAGCCTTAAACTACCCAAATTATGATAAGAAAATGTATGCACTAGTTAGGCCATTAAAAACATGGTAACACTATTTGTGCTTGAATGAGTTTTCCATACAATATATACAGGGTTAACAAAAACTTAGCAAAAAGCATGCCAAGTTAGTAGAACCCATAGAGAGTTTTCCATATCTGATAAATTATAAACAAGGAAAGGAAGATATCATACCCGATGTATTATCTAGGAGATATGTGTTGATAAGCATATTAAATGCTATATTTGAGATATGAAAATATTAGGGATCTATATAATGATGATCATGATTTTCGTAATGTGTTTAAGGAGTTTGAGAAATTGTTAGTTTGGAAATTCTTTAGGCATGAGGGGTATTTGATTAGAAAGGATATGTTGTTCATTCTCCAATTGTCCTTAAGAGAGCTTTTAGTTACAGAATCACATGGGAGAGGTTTAATAGGTTATTTTGGGGTAAAAAAAAGACCATTATTGTTTTAAATGAGCACTTCTTCTGGCCACACATAAGGAGAGATGTAGAAAGTGTAAGAGATGTGTGGAGTGCAGGCAAGTTAAATCAAGAGTTCAACCCCATGGATTGTATAAATCATTAACTTTATTTTGGGTACTCATAATGCATCATAGATTGTAGAATTATTCTTTTCAGAAATTGTTTGCCTGCATGGAGTTCCAAAAACCAATATTTCATAACATGATGCAAAATTTTTGAGTTATTTTTTAAGATTTTATGGGGTAATTTATGAACAAAACTTTTGTTTTCTACTAATTTTAATCCAAAAATAGATGGTCAAACTAAAGTGGTAAATAAAACTCTAGATTTATTATTGTATTCTATAGTCAGAAGAAACTTGAAAACATGGGAAGAATCCCTATCATTGATTGAATTTGCTTACAACAAAACTATACATAATACTATTAGTTTTTCATCATTTGAAATTGTTTATGGCTTTAAACCTTTGTCTCCATTAGATCCTATTTCAGTACCATTACGTGAAATCTCAACTTGGATGGAAACAAGAAAGTCGAGTTAGTGAACAAAATTCATGAAAAGATGAGGCAAAACATAGAAGCAAAGACACATTAATATGAAAACCAAGCTAATAAGGGTTGAAAACAAGTCATATCCAAACTTGATAATTGGGTTTGGGTACACTTTATAAAGGAATTTCCTAGAAAATAGAAATCTAAATTATAGCCCCTTGGAGATGGATTGGTTCAAGTGGTGGAAAAGATGAATGATAATGCATACGAGATTAATTTTCTAATTGAATATAGTATTCGTACTCCTAATAATAGGTTAAAGAATCTAGGATTTCCCCTTCCAATCCACAAAGCTCACTAAAAATCCTATGAAGTTAAAATTAAAGCTGAGTAACTATCTCTATTTCTCACTAGTGCATAGTAATATAAGATTCACATTGTGATGCACTTAGGTACTTCAAGCTTTACATAGAGGACCAATGGCTTACCCTCAAGGAAGCAAAAAAAAAATTTAGGGGACAAGTTGAAGATCTTAACAAGCTACGAAGTGAAAAGAAAACCCTAATTCAGAGGATGAGCCACCACTGCTAAAATAAACCAAACCTTAAATGGATGAAAATATTACAATTATTGACCCTTTTCCAAATTAGTAAATAAAAATGCAACTTTAATGAATAATTACTCGATTGGCTACTTTAATGGGAAGGATTGGTGTTGCCTATTTTTCAAAATCTAGCTTTCCCAATGTGGGATATATATAACTTAGAAGAGGTAATGGTGGATGGAAATGAAATTTATTTCTTCAAATTTACAAATTCCTAAGACCTCAAGAATATCATAGACTTAAGTTCATGGCATATGAGATCAAGACCAATTCTTCTCTAAAAATGGTTGTATAAATATATGAAAGAACTACCATTATGGATCAGAATCCATGGAGTGCCACTTGAGTACTAGATAATTGAGGGACTTAGCCTTCTTGCCAATTTACTCAAGATCCCTTTATTTCTTGACTCAATGACAATTAAAAGGTAGAGATTAAATTTTGTAAGGGTTTTTTTAAAGCTGATATATACTAAAAAATCCCTAAAATATGCCAAGTGGTAGTTTAGGGTCCAGTTGGTAGCAAGTCCTTGACAGAAACCTTATAACTAGAAACTACATTGCAATGAAGTTAACATTAAGGAGTCTTAGGAACCTACTGGGAATGTTTTCAAAATTGGTGGGTAGGAAGAGTTGATAGTTGTAATTCCCCCCTTCCCAAATTACTGAAACACAGTCCATAAACCTAGAGCCTAAAAAGAAAGATTATTTAACATACTAGAACATTTCTCCAATAAACTATAGATCTACTTAGCCTAAAGAGAAAGTGTCAACACCTTGAAACACTACTCTAATCACTTCTAGATGTAGTCTTTGTCAACCTCCTTTACTCAGTGAAAATAACAATTCTCATATTACCCTTGCCTTAGGAAATTCTCCACCTAGTAATTTCATTATCTCTCATCCCCATGATTTAAGTTTTGTCATTAAATGAAATAAGCAAAATGGTGAGTTAGAAATTGATCAAGTTTTAGAAAATTTGGAGTTAGAATCTTCTAAAATTAGAAAGTGAAGAAGAGGAAAACTAGGCTTAAAAATCCCTAGCATCAATGTTTTTCGTGATTAGATTGTAAGGGGTTTAAATAGTCTTTTTAGACATAAGGCAGTCAAAATTTTCCTCCAACTGAACAAATCTTTCTTAATTGGACTTCAAATTCTCTTGAAAAATTCTATAAATTCATAAACTTCCACAGTTGACCCTACTTTAATAATGTAGGGTAACTCCAGTTGTGCAAGAATCATTCTATCCTAAAAGCTTGAAGCCCTAGATTGTCAGTTATTTACTTTATGCTAATACTTTCATCTTGAAGTGATCAACCGTAAGTTTGAAATCCTTCCAATGTCCTAAAACCCTGAACCCTAGATTATCAGTTAGTTACTTCGTAAAAGTATATTTCATTATCTTAAATGTCCTTTATCAACCCTTTCAAAGCCTTCTTCATGTTCTTAGTTCTTGTTCTTATCATAAGACCTTTAATGCCTTGTAATAGATCTGTGAATGTTGATGCAAGCTTATGTCCATCATTTCCTCCATCCTCAAAAGAATTTGTCCTTGGATTACCTACATCAGATAAAGATAAGTTAGCAACATTAAAGGTAGCATAAAAATTGCGATAATAACTTACTAAATCTAGTTGGTAGGAATTGTTATTGATTTTCTCTAGTACTTAGAAAGGTCCATCTCCTCTAAGTCACAATTTTGATTTCCTTTGGGGACTAAATATTTATGCATATGACCCTAAACCCAATCACTAGGTTCTATGGTTTACACAACTCTTATTTATTCTTTTTATCTACATTAGTTATTGGCATGCAATCCCTAATAAAATATGCCTTTTTCATTCAATCCAAATAAGCAAATTCATTAAGAGGCAAAGTCAACCCATCTAAAAGAGTCAAGGAATTAAAATCATATACAATCTTAAAAGGTTAATAAAATTTAGTAGAATACAATATCCTATTATATGTAAACTTAACATATGGTAAAGACATTTCCCATTTTTTCAAGTTCTTTTGAATAATAGTAAACAATAATGTAAGCATTCTATTTACTAGCTCAGTTGATGTTTGAGGATATGTAACTATTTAAACTAACAACTTAGTACCTAACTTACTTCACAAAGTGCACTAAAAAGTATGACAAACTAATTAGGCCATAGATAGTGTTTCCATCTCTCTAATGCCCTCATGAATGCATAAAGCTCCTTGCCATAAGTTACATATTTCAAGGTTGTCCTGTTAAGTTTCACATCAAAGTAGGCTATTAGCCTCTTTTCTTGTATTAAAACAATTCTTGAGGTATCACATTCAATTTCAAAAGTTTTAGTAAAGTCAGCTAATTCTAACAAAGATGTTTCCTTTGAAACGTTTCTTTAGTAACATTGAATCTCTTGTTCACTATCCCAACACAATCCCATATATTTCTTAACAATTTCAATAAGTAGTGTTGCATTTGTGATTAAATCCTTAACAAATCTATGATATAAACTAATGAAACCATGAAAACTTCTTACCTTAGTTATTGATTTAGATTTTGATCATTCTTTAATTTGTTTAACTTTTCAGTGACTTCAATACCTTTAGCACAAACCAAATAGCCCAGAAACCCATATTTTTACAAGAAAAAAGTACACTTTTAAGGTTAGCATATAGTTTCTCTTTTTTTAATACATCAAGCATGAAGTGATGAATATGCTCTTCTAAATTCTTACTGTACACGAATATATCATCAAAGAAGACAATAACAATAACTCTACCTATATACACAAGCAACTCATGATTCATCAATCTCATAAAAGTACTAAGTGGCATAACTAATCACTCATACAAACCATACTTAGTTTTAAAGGTGGTTTTCCATTCATCACCATATTTCATTCTAATTTAATGATATCAACTCTTAAAATATATACAAGAAACATGAAATTCATCTAGGCTATTAGTTAACTTAGGAATCAAATGTTTATACTTTACCATTATCTTATTGACAGATCTATAATCAATAAATATATGCCAAGTACCATCCTTCTTAGGCATTAGAAGCATTAGAACTGCATAGACTTATACTCTCCCTTACGTAATCGTTAGTCTTTAATTCCTCTACTTGCCTTTGAATATCCTTTGTCTCTATTAAGCTTCTCTATATAAAAGTACAATCATAGGCTAGTTGGCATAAAAAGCACTCCACTGCTAGCATCACTTCTTTTTGCATAATAACTCATTTTCTTCTTTTTTTTCTCATCACTAACTCCTTTTCTTTTGAACTCTCACTACTTTATTTTTTTTCCTCTTTCACTTTCTCTTTTCTTTCTCTCCTCTCTCAATTTCTTTTTCATCATTCTCTCTTTATTTTTCTTCATTCGCTCCTCTCAATCTCAATTGGTCCTCATAGAGCTATTTAGTTGTTAAAGTCACAAAAGTAATTGACTTGTTTTCACAAAGCTATATCTATTTTTGAACCGATCACATATAACTTTCCTATCATATTGCCATGGCCTCCCTAAAACAATGTAACTAGCTTGCACAAATACTAATCACATAATTTCATCCTTATATCTTTCAAACAAAAAGGAAACTAGAATCTGTTTGTTCACGTTAATCTCTCCACATTTATTAAGCCACTAAAGTTTATATGGCTTTGGATGCTTTATAGTCAACAAACTCAACTTTTTTGTAAGGGTAGTGCTAGCTACTAAAATTTCCTTAGTCAATAATCATACTATATACCTTATTATGAATGAGGCATCTAATATGGCATATGTTCTCCCCTTAATGCTCATCTTATGTAATTTGAAAACTTAATGCTTTTCTAGTCACGAGTACCTTGCCTACAATAGTATACTCAACTTTGTTTACCACTGGAATTATCAAATGGTGGCATAGATTCCTTTTTGTTTGAATCAATCTTACTTTTCTCCTCTCCACCATCTCTTAAGACCTCGACCCTCTTATTTGAGCATTAAGCTATTACGCTATTCGCCAATAATGAAATAACTTAATATGTATATTTCTAGCGGGTTAAGAATCCATTTTACCTTCTCTTTTATTATGGATGTCCTTTCTAGCTAAATGATTCAGCCTTTGTTTTAGAAGAACTCCTATTATCCTTTTTCTAGCTGGGTCACCAAGAATTACTAGTACTAATGCGATTCTTTAGTAATATTTTTCATTTTAATGGCCTTTCTACCTTCATATTCATATGTAACATCTCTTCTAACTCCACATAATGTTGTAACTCCACTATTAGTTATATCTCGATTTAGCCTAGTTAAGGTTTGTAATTTTTTATACAAATCTATATAATAATTATCAGGCACAAATCTTTTCCTTATATGAGCTTGCAATTTGATCTAATGCTTTATAATTTGCTCTTGATTCCTTTCATTATTAGTCACCAATTGAACCCACAAAATAATGGAACAATTAGGAATTATTACACTCAACAAAAACTAGTTTTACTTTTTTTTTCAAAGTAATTATGCAATCAAAGAGCAACTCCATTTTTTTCTCCCATTCCAAATAAGCTTTTGGATGTTTTCTACCTATAAACAAAGGTATTTTTTTTTTAATCTTTATGCTACCAAGGTTTGATCCACTCCATCAAAACCCTTGGGACAACTTCTAGGTTCCCATTCACATCTTAACTTCTCTTATAGTCCTATATCACTTATTTAATCTCATAAGCTACATTAGATTCATTGACACTTAAAATAGTATTTTCATCATCAATTTCCATTGATTAGGGTGGTGGATTGCATCTATCATACCTCCTCTAATTAAAGAGTATAGGAAGTTATCCCCTTTTCAATTTAGCAATTGGATGCGATTACTTCTCTAAAATATCTTTGACATCATTACACATTGTTGCATTGTTTAGGTGACTTAAAATTTGACAGGTGTTCGAATTAATTTTTACTTTTAAAATCAACGTACTTTGAAGTCAAGTGCACATATCGCAAAAAGTAATAAGTAGAGTAAATTACCAAGTTGATTGGATTACAATTATTTTGGAAAAATCTAAAGAAATTGCTTGAAAATTGGAAAAAGCTTAAAACTTGGATATTTTGGCTTAAACACTTTGAAAAC
>JAOXYD010024426.1:0-14444 GCA_028565735.1 Pinacopodium congolense | reverse complement strand
CCGCAATTGGTTATTAAAATTGATAAAGATCATGTGAGTGCGAGAATTGAGTGAGTAGCGCCTTGGTATTCCTTCCAGGGGGTATTAGGGCGTTACACTACATCTCAACCTGAAACCTTATGGGTCTTCTATTGTATATAAGCTACTTCAACTTTAGGTTTATTTTCGATGTGGGACAATTTACTTGTGATTTACACAACAGATATATCCTTGTACATCACTTTTGAATTTCTTCTATATAACTAAGTTCGCTTAACTATATGTGGAGAATGTGTATCTTTTGGATTATCGTATTGGAATGCCAAATTAGAATACTTTTCAGTCATATATACAACAGAAGACTGCGTCATGAGTCATGGTGAAAGTTATATGGAATTGGATAAATATTTTGATGAGAAATTAAAGCTATTGACACTAAGTTTGTCTAAAATATTTCCATCAAATAAGTTTCTGTCGAGTATTATGTTGTTATAAAATTCTCACTCATATTAAGGTCACAATGACAGGATGAATGCATTAATAGGTGGTGGACAATGAAATCAATTTCTGGCATGTGTTAAGGAAAACAAAAGACGTGTGATGGTTTTATTAGAGTTGACATAAACTGTAAGGGCATGTAAAATGCTAAAGATATGATAGCACATCAATAAGTTAAAAAGCCTACTTTTATAGTAATTATTATAGGCAATCATTTGACTAATAAAAAGGTCATATTCATAATTTGGTTATTCCAATTTAACAACCCACTTAGCTATATGATGGTAAATTATATAGGGTATGTCGAATACGTTCAAGCATGATGTCTATGTAACTATAAATCCATTTGGAACTTGTGATTGGAATACTATTTATCATTATCTTTATTTGGCCTTAAAATCGTATTTAGTAAACTTTGATAAAGATTTGAAAATTTCTTGCATGCATCTCTTTCCTCTTTAGGAATCTTCAATTTAAGGAAAAAGATAATATTTGTAGTAAAAAATATGTTAGTAGTTTATCATAATTTGTACTACTATAAGTATATGTACTAATTCCTTATAAATAGATTATCTTTCTATACAAAGTCTTTGAATATGTCATTGTTTAGAGATTTCAAGAAAAATATTTATAGTTATGTATAGTGATTTTTTATATTGTTGGCCCTTAATGGAACTTAAGAGGGGAGGGTAGGATAGGTGAATCAGGTGTCATAAAATTGCTTAAGTCAAGTAGATGAGACTCTAAATATGATGATGATGATGATGATATATTTCCATATCAATCACATGAACGTGTATAAAATAAAGAGTGTATAAAAGGGAAAATGCAAACTTATCTATAGTGGTTTGGAAAATAATGCTTTCTTATATTCACTCTTCAAATGATGGTTAGAAATTCACTATAATTTTCTTTCAATGAGGTGAATAAAATCCTGCTTATAAATAATATTCTTTGAATGTGAAGAGAAACCTTGTATAGTCTTCCTTATAAGGTAAAGCGTAACCTTTACAGTCTTCTTTCAATTGGTAAAGAGGAACTAACCAAATCAATCAAATACCAAGCCATCATAAGGGAATAGACAAACAAAATATCTTACTCGCTCCCATCAATGATTTGGGGCTCAGAAACTCTTTATGTATCAATAAATTTTTCTAAATCTTGAAACACTCTTAAATATGCTCTTTCACCTCGTCATATTCATCTAAACTTCTCTAACCTATCTTAAAATCGTGAAACTAAGTATTTATAATGTTCGCAATCTTAAAAATTTCATTTTCAACTCACACTAAAACATGAATTAAATACAAATACTAGCAATTATAAAAATAAACTAATCATTATTGATTGACTAGTTGAGCACATTATTTGATCAATATGCCATACTAGTTGACTAATTTATTAACCAGTTACATATTAACTCACTGTGCAAAAATTTTAGCATTTCAACATACTTGACTTTTTAGCCATATTGGTTGACTAATAATCCATGTTGGTCGACCAATGTATTGACCAACAATGCTTAACAAAGTCATTATATAAACTTTTTCAAGTTTGTTGAGATGCTAGTTGACTAGTACCTAACATTAGTTGATGAGTATGCACCAAAACCTTACATTAGTTGACTAGTAAGATACATTGGTCGAACAGTGTACTTGGAAAAAATTTTATAAACTCTTAAAACTATTCTTTTAGTAAAAACTTGAATTATAAACATTTCCAAAAGTTCACTAAGACTATATTAAAAGTTCAAGAGGGTTTTCTTTAAAACCTCCAAAATTTCCCTTGATTATGAAATATCATATTCTATATACCGAAGTGCAAATATTTATGCAATATTAAACCCCTAAAATATTGGAAGTATCAAGACAAGATTTACAATAACATTGAATGACCTTTTAAAATTTAGTTCCTTGACATCATCTTGGTCTCATCCTTTTTTTGTAAAACATTCATCATGCGACACCCTTTTTGCTTTAACATATGTCCTTATACATCTTTCACAATCTTATCTTTTTAATGCACCAAACAAAGCAACCGTTAGTAGTAATGGGATTTTTCTATCATTAAAAATAAAAAACGATTAAAACCTCCCTTAGCTCAATACATATGGTAAAAGAATTGAATCTCCAAGTCAAAAAAATTTATTGGTCAATTATTCATGACAGCCACATGAAAAAAATTTGTCATAGTCTTTTTTAATTCAAGCCATAGACATCGAACAATGCTCTTTACCAGATGTACATACGTACAACTCATCTTCTAAAATTAAAAAACTATTTATCTATTTAGATTGACTATTTTTATCTATTCATTAAATTGAATTAAAGTAAAATTTTTGTTTAAAACCATCAACTAAATTAATTGTTAGTTATATGTAATTATCGATCATTATGCTAGAAAAAAAACTATACCATTGGTACACAATGCAAAACGTTTCATATTAAAATTATAACTAGATTAGGAGATATGGTCATAGTTAGTCCTTTACACATATGAAAACACATTCCATCGTAATATGAAGTTGCATGAGTTTTTAGTGCTTATAAGAAGGGGAAAGAGTTTGGTTGATTTGTAGTGACTTTTGGTATATATAGCTAATAAATTTTTTGATATGTTGCATAGGTTAAACCTTCTTTATAAAGTTCATTTTATTTAAGTTATTATTGCTTTAATAAAAGCAATTCAAACACATCACCTAAATTACTGTTTAATTATTAATACTTTCAATAAATTCATATGAATGGAACTTGTTGTTTTTGGTAAGTGTTAATAAATTAATAAATTTTCACTACTTAGGAATTCTACTTAAAGAAATTTTTTAATGTGTCAATGATATGGAATACTAATATAATTCAAGATCAATCACACAAATAAGTATAAAGTAAATAGGGTATGGAAAAGACTATGTAAATTGATTTTATAGTGCTTCAACAACCAATTCTTGCCTACATTCACTCCCTAAGTTTCTCTTGGAAACTCACTATTCTTTTCTTTCAACTAGATGAAGAGGAATCTTATTACAAACAATCTTGTTTTAGAAGTAAAGAATAACCCTTACAATATTCCTTGAGTAATAGAGAAAGCCACTAACCCTAATGAACTAAAAAGAAAGCCCCATAAGAGAATTTTTCAATAAAAAGGATCTTGATTGCTTAAATTAATAATCTAGGGTTTAAAACATTTAATATAAATGGATGAATGTAACAAAAGCTTTGAAACACTCTTAAAATATCTTTTGAAAATTCTTAATTCTTATGGATACATATAACAATCACAAAATCATGTGTTTATAGCTTTGCTAACCTCAAAATGTCATTAAAGTAGTATACTAGCAATTAGACACAACATACTAGTTGTTAGAGACAAATACTACTCGTTAGAAACTGAAAAAAATAACTACTATTGGTTAACCATTATAGTATATTGGTCGACTAATATGCCACATTGATCGACTACTATATCAACTAAAGTCACATTATAAACTCATTATATAAAAGCTTTAGTATTTTAAACCATATACTCATTGTACAAAAGTTTCAGTTTTTAAAGCTACTTTGATTGACCATTAAGCCATATTGGTAGCCGTATTGATCGACCAATATGGTTTAAAATACTGAAACTTATGTACAATGAGATTATAATATGACAGCAGTTGCTATAGTTGTCAATCAATGTGGTACATTGGTCAACCAATATGTTCACTACTTAATCAATATATCGACCAATGTGACATATAAACTCCGTACAAAATATGCAAAATAATTGGTTAACAACACCATACATTAGTTGATCAATACTAAAACTTCATATTAGTTAACCACTAAACTAGGTTGGTGGACAAGTGTACCTAGAAACATTTTTCAATTACTTTAAAAAAATTTAAACTTCTAAACCCATTTTTCTTTGATAAGCATTTTACTTAACAATAATTCAAAATAGCCCTTAAAACTTTTCTCAAAATTTAGACATTTCTATTTGAAATCCAAAACTCAATTTATCTTAACAATTAAAAAGATGAATTACATTAGGTTTAAAAGATAAAATGTAGGTGCATGATGAACCCCTAAAGTGTTGAAATGGCCAAATAAGACATGTAATAATAAATTAGTTAACATATTAAACCTTAAACTTCTTTGGTCTTATTTTCATCTTTCATTTGAAAATTTGGTCCCCAAATTTTCTCTTATAATCTTTATAAGATTTTCCTTTAATTGCAATATATGAATTTATACAAATATCATATTATTATCTTTATAAAGCATGAAAACTAAAAACATCATTAATAGTAATTATGTTTTGCATCGTCAAAATATGAATTAAAGCCTACCTTAGTTTAACAATCTCTTCCTTTTTGATGATGATAAATCATGTGATATTAGAATGTCAAAAAATTGATTATATACATTTTATTTACTATCAAGGTAATATGAAGGACTAATTCCTCCTTATTCCATACATTAAAAAATTTATAAAAATATGAGGATTTAAAAAATCATTATAACAAAATCAATCTAAAGTAACGTCACTAAAAACTCCCTTTATACATAATCATCTAATATTACTAATGTTATGATCTGTTTTAAACTAAACTAAATCAATCTTTCAAACAAAAACTTAAAAATTATCTCAAGATCAACTTTAAGGGAAGTGCATTTGTCAATAAGGGATATAGTTGATTCAATTAAGTTTGAATTACTATTCTTATAGGAAAATATGTTGCAAGTAGTAAGTTACTCAAATCACAATTATCCAGAGAATTCATGTTGATTGATTTATCAAATTAAAGGCTAATAAACTAAACTAAAAACTTCTAAATAGTGAAAAGGAGATAAAAAAGTGATTAAGATTTACCAAGTCTAAATGAATAGCAAAAGTTTTTGTTTCCAATGGATTAGATAAGTTATTAAAGGTTATGATGCCTCATCTAGGGCATATTCATGAAATCAAGACAAAGTTGTAGTTAAGATAATGTCTTTTCTATATTTTTCCTATTCTACAGTTTGGTCATTTAATAGACTTAGGTAATATTTATAGAGATCAAGACGTTTAATCCAAAAATTCTTTATTTCAGGAGTAATACCCTCATAATTCACTAGAGTTTGGTCATTTACTTATTTAAATTAGGTTGTTTATTAATCTTTCAAAAAATTAAGGTAGATTTATTGGATCCTTAATCATTTATGACCCTATTCTAAGTGGCTAGCTTATAAAAGAGGATTAAGCTCTTAAAGAAACAAAGATCTGCATAGAAACATGAATAATAACTCAATTAAACCATTTAATAGTCTTACCATAGCCAAAAGTCAAATTAGTTACACATATTAGTAAAAGAGCACAAGATATATAATAAAGAACATATGGCTTATGATTAATCCAAAAAAGAGTAAGATACAATGAAATCAAGAGTTTATAAAGTGCCAAATCAAGCTCCAAATTGGTTTCTAACTCTAAATCACATGCTCAATCTCTTAGAATTGTTAAAAATGGCATGGAATCTCTAATAAAAAAGATTAAATAAAAAAAATCCTAAGCTAGAGAGAAAATCTAAAAAAATTAATTAAAAGTGAAGAAATTAACTGTTAAAATCTTGCACTTTAACTTTACAAGGATTTTTAAATTTGTCCCAAGTAGGGTTTTTATAAGTTAATTGCAAGTTTTCTAAAAATTATCTAAAAATCCAACTGGAAAATGTGTTTGTGAACATTAGCAATGCTTAACATCGAACATCAATGGTACCATTATAATCCTATATTAATCTTCTATTTACAAGTTATACATCAATGGTTGTTTGTTATAGAACAACGACATCTTATAAGGGGTCATGCTGAACTCCTCATAGAGTATAATAAGGGTTATAAAGGGGAGAACAATGACATTTTTTAATGATAAAAGGCTCCAAACTTGATATTTTCCCAAAAATCTTCATTATTGGGCATCAACCTACAAATTAAACAATAATAAATATAAATGGAACAATTTATCATAAAAATAGGGGTAAAGATATAAAAAATAACACTAAAAACTACTATCAACTAGTTTTTCCTCCTCCTTAAAATCATTTAAAAGACATATACTAAATTAATAACAGATTTGATTATACAAGTAATTTTCAATTTAGGCACTATAATAGACCATATCAAATTGAATTTCCATTAATCATGCTTAATTCTCTCATAACATAGAGTAATATGTAATGATACTCTTCCTTACTTTATGCATCTTGAAATGATTAAGTTTCAATATCAACATTCTCTCCCCCTTTTTTAACATTAAAAAGGGTGTTTGATATAAAAATATATAAGCATCAAAAGGAAAAATAAATAGCTTCCCTCCCTTTTTAAAAACTCTATTATGGACAAAAAGTATTTGCAAAGCATTTGTAAAATAGAAAGGGAAAAATAAGTAACTTTTCAAAAAACGCTATCATATGAGTAAAGGTTACATGCAAAGTGTTTATAAAATTAAATAACAATTCTTTTAATATATGCAATAAAGCTTTCTATCTAGAATATGTATGGCAACTCTAAATTCTTGAATGCTATTAATATTAAAGCAAGTCTGAACCTCCTTTATGTACCACCAATGGTTGCTTCATTTTCTTCCTTAATTGGTTTAACAATATGCTTTCTTGGTTCATGTGAAGGCTCTTGATGATTTTTATTTTGAAATTGATTGTTGGAGAAGTCATTATCTATCAAATTATTATTTTATTTTATTTATTTTAAATTTTCATTTGTTTTAAAGGGGGATAATCCCTAATAAATATGTCAGGAAACTAAGGGAAACTCATTGGAATTTATAATTGTCTTAAGATCCAATAATATGGTAAAAAGAAATATTAAAGCCTCATTTGATATTCAATTAATACCACTTAATATTGACTTATAAGGCTAAGAAATCAACATCTTTTAGGTGTGCATACAAATCCAAGTTCTTGGGATTATTGTTAAAGCATTTTAAACCTATATATTTTCTTTAGATTTACTTAACAAACATTTTTTTTTCAAGAGAAATATGTAAATATGTCTATAATTGTAACCAAAAAAATCTCATATGATGGAAATTGACAATGTTAGTGCCATAAGAGAGAACTATAAGAGTATGTTTTATATACATTTTTAGGTTTTGATAGATGATATCGATAGTATAACACTTTCTTATTCTTTGAGACCTACAGACAAAATAATCATTATGTTTTAGGTACACAAACTAACTTGGTTCCTTGATTGTTTGTTTACTTTTCAACCCATTTTCTTATGGATTTGTTTAAAAATATTTACTTCAATAAAAAAAATCTCAACATTCCCATTATTATGGGGAAAAAAGATATACCATATATGTATTGAGTGCATTAGTATCATGAAAAGAAGACCAATGGTTTTTGTACACCTATGCATTTTTATTTCTTCTTTCATAGGAATTATCTGCTCTCTTATTATATTGGTAATACTTTGGATGTGTATAAGGTGTGTTTTTTGTTTGTATTCATGCATATATGGGATGTTAGCATACGTCATGTCATTTTGTATATGATGGGGTATAAATGAATGACATAATTTGTAAGTATAGTACAAAAGTTATGCATATTCTTACCTTGGTGATTTTGAATTCAAGATTACAAAATATACATGAATGCATGAAAATTTCCTTCAAAAGAAGATCCACAAGATGAAGTATTTGTATGTTTAGACGATGGTGAACCTTGCTTATTTGCTATCTTAAGCAAAGATTCATTGCAATGTAATTGTTTGCTTTTTACAATTGTAGTTTTGGTATTAAATGCACTGTTGTAAGTATATCTAATCCCAAGCCTATCGTTGGATTTATTCACTTCCTTAGGTGATCAATGATATCCTTTTTTAACATCTCATTCTCTTCCATAAATGCAACTAAGTTATCATTGTCATCATTATTCACATTTTTAGAGGCTTTAATACCATACAATTCATTTTTTATCCTTTCATTTTCAATTATGCAAACCTCTATATGTTTTTTTGTCTTTTTAAATTTGGAAGATAAAATTTTCCTTTTTATTTCCATAATCTTAAGACTTTCAACCAACTCATCGTAGGTCAAATCATTATCACTGTCATTATCACAAGATTTGGAATTAGAAACTACTTCATCATTATCATCAATTATAAAACACATATGAGCTACTTCACCTTTCAAGTGCACTCTTTGACTCGTATAATTTCACTTTATTTCTTTAAGTGCTTTTAGTTTCTTATTTTCTCTATTTTTTTTCATAATTATCATTTTCTTTGGGGAGAGGACTTGAAATTTCATGTGGTCAAATTTTCAACATTTAAAATTAGAGATGATAGAAAATTTATGTTTAATATCAATCTTACCTTCCTTGGAAGAATTTCTTTCTCCTAAGATCAATGCCTTCTTCAACGCTTCCACTTGAAGACATTTCATCATCACTTTATTCTTCTTTTGAAGCCTTGAAAGCCAATTTCTTTTTTTTAGGAGTCATATCTTCTTCGTATGTTTACAAAAGCCTCATTTTATACGTGGGAATAGATCAAATGAGTTCCTATCATGGGATGAAGTTTTAGGTCTTTGCTTCTTAGATAGTGGTCACATTGACTACCCAAGTTTTTAAAAGGGACCTAAACATTTATCTCACCCGTTAAATATTAGTAGATAGTTTATTCAATCCTTTGAGAGTAATGATAATGTCAATGAGTCTAGTATACATTTTAGAAATTCTTTCATCTTGCTTCATTATGAAATAATTAGCATTAATGAGCCAACTTTCTTTCTTTTTTCTTTGACTTGATTAGTTCCTTCATAAGTGACTTCCATTGTATCAAAAATTTTATGAGTATTTTAACACAAAGACACTCTATTGAATTCCTTTCTTTATAATTTAAAAATAGAACATGTATAGATTTACTATTTAAAGAAATGAATGTCTTAAGTTGAGAATTTAATTCTTATTTTACTTTAGGAACTTTTTGATTATCTAAAATTTTGATGAGAATGAATGGACTATTAAAACCTATTTTCCATAGATATAAAATTTTTGTTATCAAGAAAAATCTCATCATAATGTTTCAATATAGTACTCGTTTCCATTAAAGAAAGGAGGTTTGCTAATGTTATGACCCTTTTAGTTATATGAAGTTGATTCACGGTGAAACCTCTCAACAATCTTTGTTTCATAAAACAAAACCTCTCAACTTGCCCATAATTTAAGATATCTCATACATGTATTATGTGATTTAACATCATCAAAATAAGACCTATGTTTCTTTTGTGCATATGAATTTTTAGGTATCCTCTCATAAGAATTATATGCTATATTACAATAGTGGTAAGACTTTGAATATGTCTAAAGTATGTTTCTTTGGTTACATTCACTTAAGCATGTGATGTGAGAATGTATTACACTATTTTGCCTAAGATGAAGCCTAAATGAATGAGATTGTTTGTACATATAGTGTAAAAGTTATGCCTCTTCTTGCTTTGGAAATTTTGAATTGTAGGTCTAAATTGAAAACAATATATGAATGTAAGAAACTTGCCTTTAAAATAAGATCTAGAAGAAAAAGCATGTGTATATTTAGATGGTGGTACACCTTGCGCATTCGCTATCCTAGGCAAAGATTTCTTACGATGCAATTTTTTGTTTTTCACAAATGTCGTTTTAGCTATAAATGTACTACTATAAGTGTATCTAACCCCAAGCCTATTACTTAAGTTCTTTTATACTCCTACTATGTTGTCTAATTTTTCGCTTTCTATGGTGACTTTTGATAATGACTTTTGGATACTTTGATATAATGCAATTCATTTATCATCTTTTCATTTTTAGTTGTTCAAACATCTAAATGTTTTTTAGTCTCTTTAAATTTGAAAGATAATTTCTTCCTTTTCATTTTCATGATCTCAAAATTTTCAACCAACTCATCAAAATAAGAACCTGTGAACTATTTCTCCTTTCAAGTGTTTACTTGCTTACTTATATCATCCCTTGTTATCGCTTTGAGTGCTTTATTTTTCTTATTTCCTTTCTTATCTCTTTTTTTTTTGTCTTTTTATTATGCATCATTTTCCTTTAGGAGAGGACATTGGGTTTTCATGTCGTTGGGTTCCCTATATTCAAAACAAGTGATGATAGAAATTTACGTTTAATATTAATCTTATCTTTTATGGAATTATTTGAGAAATTCTTTCTCCTTTCCATTTAAAGATGTTTCATCATCATAATGATTCTTCTTTTGAAGCCTTGAAAACCATGTTCTTTCTTTTAAAAGCCATATGTTTTTCATGTGTTTTTTTAAGCCTCATTTTGTGTGTGAGAAGAGGTCTAATGTGTTCATCCATTTGTAAGATTTTTAAGTCCTTTACTTCTAGATTATGGTCTTCTTAGCTTCCCAAGTCTTTGAAAAGGGCCTAAATACTTTTCTCACCAATTCAATATTAGTATATGTTTTACCTAATTCTTTAGGAGCATTGATAATGTTAAAGAATCTAATATACATTTCATAAATGTTTTCATCATGCTCCTATGAAATAATTAGTTTTGATAAGTCAACACGTTTATTTTATTTTCTTTAACTTGATTAACTGCTTTCTAAGTGACTTCTAATATGTGAAAAAATTCATAAGTCATTTCACATAGAGAGAGTATTAAATTCATTTTTTTAATATAAGATATGGAATATGTATAGCTTTGTTATTTAAATAAACTAATTTCTTATCTTGAGAATCTCATTCTTCTTTGAGTTTAGGAATTTCTTAATTATCTATAATTTTGAAGAGAACGAACAGACCATTAAAAATATTTCCCATTAATATACACTTTCAGTTTTCAAGAAAAATGTTGTGTTATTTTCCAATATAAGTAATCATTTCCATCAAAGAAAGAAATTCCACTAATATTATTATCCTTTTGGCTATATAAAGTTGATGTACATAAATATGACATCATGCTATTTACCTTATTGTTTCGTTAGAAGTTTCAATGAAAGATACTTACTTTGATGCCTATTATTGGTCCCTAATGGCGCCCAAGAGGGTGGTGTGTTTGGTGTTAATAAATAATAAAATTTTTACTTAAAAATTGTGCCTTAAGAAAATTTCTAATGTGATGATGTTATGGAATACCAATAGAACAAAAAATAGATATAAAATAGAGAGTGCAAGGAAAAGAACACAAAAACTAATTTTGTAGTGGTTCAACAATAAAATAGAAAAAAAAACCTTGCATGCATCTATTCTCCAAGTTTCTCTTGGAAATTCACTATTATCTTCTTTTAACTCGATAAAGAGAATCCTCCTTACACATAATCTTGTTTCATGGGTAAAAAGCAACCCTTGCAATCTTCTTTAAATGGTGAAGATTAACTACTAGCTTATTCAATCAAAGAGAAAGCTTCACTAACATAATTTTCTAATAGAAAGAATCTTACTCAAAACAATAATAAAGGTCTCAAAGCACTCACTATAATTGGTTAAATATAAGAAAAGCTTTGAGATACTCTTAAAATGTGTTCTTAAATTATCAATTCTTGTGGATACACTGAAAATAATAATAAAATCATGTCTTTATAGCTTTGTTAGCCTTAAAATATCATTATATTAGTGTACTAGTCATTAGATGTAACACATTAGCAATTAGAGAGAAAAATTAATTATTAGAAACTAATATAGGAGTGCTCTGTGATTTTTTTAAGAAAGTTATCTTCTAAGTTTAAGGAACAAGGGAGGTTTATATTCCCATGTACAATATGTAACTTATAAATAGACAAGGCTTTGATAGATCCTAAAGAAAGTATTAATTTGATGCTTATATTTATCTTTAATAAATTAGAATAAGAGGAGCCTAAGCCTACCATCGTCTCGTTATAATTTTCCAATCCATTTGTTACATATTTGAGAGGAGTCGTTGAAGTTGTAGTAGCAAAGGTTGAAAAATTCATTTTCCTTAAAGATTTCTTAGTTATGGATATGGAAGAAAATAGTAAGGTGCACATTGTATTGGATGACCTTTTATGAATATTGTAAGGACGTTCATCGATGCATAAAGAGGAAAACTCATCATTAGACTTCAAGATGAAGAAATTGTTTTTGATATATTTAAAGTAATAAAGCATCCTTATTCCTTAGATTCTTGCAACATAATTGAAATCAATCTTATAAAAAAGTGACCTTTTATTATTCTTTTCTTAGATTCATTGTAAAAAGGGTTGACATACTCACAAGCTTTATAGTTAGATAAAGAATAGGTTTTGAAAGTATATGGGTAGCTAGAGGCTAGAAATGAGTCATTGAATTGCATTCAGTAAAAAAAAAAAAAAAGAGTTCCTGGATAGATTAATTAAGCCTCTCCTAAATACATCTATTGAAGAACCTCCCACTTTTGATCTCAAACCTCTTCCCACTTATCTCAAATATTCTTTTATACATCTTCCTATGCTCTTATCTATTATTATCTCCTTATTATACCCCTACTCCTTATAAATATCTTTTACCCCAACATTTTTGTTCATATTTTTCATTTCTACATCTCAAAGGTTACTATCTATCAAGCCATCCTTTTCCTCCATTCTTCAAATCAGTTACTATAATCGACTAACCACCTATACCAATCAATTCCTTTCATTAAACTAATCATAACCATACCATTTTTCCTGCAACAACACCATAATCATCCAAAAAATCAAGAAAAAATAGGAAAAAACTAAAATATTTGATCCATCACCTCTGATGGTTATTGCTTGTAACTAGTAGCACTGTTTGACTTGTTTCGATGTTCGAAGAAAAAGTTCCAAGTTCTTATCGTTAACCACCACTTGGATTGCCACTGATTGACAAAAAATATTTTAAGGTTCTGAAGCATTTTTTTTTAAATTTTCTCAAATCTATTGAAAATTTGAGTTTCATGTAGTTGTAAAAGTTGGTTTAATCATAAAGAGTTTTCAATTGACATAAAAATCATTAAATTATAAAATTGTACATTGTTTTGGTGATTAGAGGAATATTCGAAGCACCAGAGTTAATATTCTGACAATTTTTCTAGAAATTTTTTCAAAATAATTTTAAAAACTTTATAAATCATACTGATCAATTTTTCCCTAAGAATCATGGTGAAATTCCTAATGGTTTGTGAATTAAAAATCACAAAAATTTTAAGTCATAGTAGGATTAATTACTAAATTGCATAATTAGACCACCTTAGAAAACCCAATGGGCTGTAAGTTGTTAATTGAGTCTAATAACTTGTAAATGACACTAGTTGAGATATTTTCTTTTCTATTTTTTATGTAGTTCAAAAGTAAGACCCATATCATGAGGCTCCAATAGAGAAATACATCAATCAGGTAAGCTTATATCTACTTACTAATGCTAAGTCCATACCAGCCCTTAAACATGGTTAAATGTTAGTATGGACGATGACATACAAGGCTAAGATAAATGTGCATTATATATATATATATATATATATTTTATATAGACATGTACATATAAAATAATATAAGATTCTATATATAATATATACATGCGTACACTTAATTGCCTATCTAATATTACAATGCCAATGTAATTATTGTCACAACATTTAAATGTGTACATATGGGATTAGGTACCTAGGCATATGGCATGCTTCAGTTTGACCTTTGTATAACTATATATTTGTTGTGTGAAATTGTATTACTAATATGTTATATTGCGTATGCATGATGTGTTAGATTTTGATTATGGAGGAGGAGAACTATGTAAGATGTGTGTTGCGTTAGTTAGGTGACTTTAAAATTGACGGACATTTGAAATGATTTTTACTTTTGAAACCAACGTACTTTTCAGGCAAGTGCACCTATCGCAAAAGTAATAAAGAGGAGTAAATTTTAAAACTCAGAATGTCGATCCCACAGGGAAAAAGATTGCTTAATTACCAGGTTGATCGGATTACAATTATTTAGGAAAAATCTAAAGAAATTGCTTGAAAA
>JAOXYD010024416.1:0-14444 GCA_028565735.1 Pinacopodium congolense | reverse complement strand
CTGAAATTAAACATTAAGCATAATAATTAATCAAAGCATATGATAAATATAACTTAAGTACAATACTTTGATTAATTCAAAATAACAACAATAATACAGGAAATTAAGAGTTTAGAATGAACCAAATCACATCCCCAGATGGTATTCTAACTCATAACTATATGACTACAGCTACTAGAACTCCAAACAACCTGAAAAACTCAAATTACAAAAGAAAGAAATGAAAAACAACCTAAGACTACTTTAATATGAAAACTAAGGTGTTTTAATCCTAAAACGTTTGGAAGAAGTACCTTTAAGCAGGGATTGAGTAGCTGCAAGTGGAGGAAGAAGACAAGCCGCCAATGTTGAGGATTTAGGTCAAAAATGGCAGCTGCACGTTCATTAACGGCACCCCATCATTTAATAATGACACCCTATTTATCAATAACAGAACCCTGTTCATCCATTAACGTGACCCTGTCAGGGTGCCGTTGATAAGTAATATGACCCTGGTAGGAGGTCATTGATGGTTTAATTTTTAGTTGAGTTTTGACAAAACTTCCATCTTTTTACTCCAATCTTTATATTTTGGCTCCCTCCTGCAAAGTAAACATAATAACACATAAATGGAACATTTAAGCACTAAAATAGGGTTAAATTAACATAAAAATACTATAAATTTAACCCTTAACAACTCCCCCACACTTAAGTTTTTGCTTGTTCACAAGCATACCAACCTTTCAACTTTCTCAAACTAGTATATAACTGTAGGAAAAATAATTCAAGATTAACAACATTATTATTGAAAATGTCTTCTTCATCTTTTAAAAATAATGACTCATCAAAATGTTATATAATCAATTATTCATGTCAATTTGTAAATGCATTTAAATGATTTCGTTCTTTTTCAACCTTCAACCTAAATCACAAAAATCAATTCCACATGTAAAAGGCAAATATAATGAGTTTAATGGATCAACTTTCAAAACACTTTCACATTCTTTATTTAATAAGTTATTGAATTAACTAGTCAATTAAATATGTGAGCAACTTTGTTGAGAAGTAACTTAATCTTTTGATACGAAGGTGAACATTTTGTAGTCTACAGACCCTAGTTACTCAATTGATATACATCAAATCAATTGGTAATAAACACCACTCATAACTTTAATCTTTTGCACACACATATATATTGCTTATTTTATTTTATTTTATTTTGTTATTTTTTCTTTTTTTAATACACATATATATAAGATTAAATCAGCTGAGTGAAATTTACTCACTTATTTAATCAACTAAGTTATTTATTTGTTTGTTTAGTCTAATGATAAAAGTGTTTTAAAAGAAGTAACAAAATTATTCACTAAGTTGAATTTTCTATGTGGAATATCATTCTATTCATCAGGTATCCGTTATCCAAATTATGAAATGAGTTAAAAGCACTTAGTCATGAATAATTACAATTCATATAACATTTCAAATTGTCAAAATAATTCAATTCAAAAGAAAACATAGACAATAATAAGCATTAAAATTGAAAATTTTTCCAAGATTGTAAACTAGTAAAAGAAAATTGATAAATTGATATAGGTGAATAGAGTGTGAATGATTGTACTAAAACATCATTCCAATTAAATTATTAGGAAATACTGGAGAGGTCACAAATGGTCCCACTTAAAACCCAATCTCCTTGGCAAAATTTTCCTAGGCAAGTAATATTATAACACAATAATTCACTACAAGTATATTCGACAATAGCTAGCTAACAATAAATAATCAAGTGTGCTTAATAAAATTTCCTTTCCCCACATTTAAATTGAACATTGCCCCTAATTTTCATAAATCACAAATAAAGCAAAAAATTAGAGAGAAAGGAAATGAATACACTTGGATAAAAAATGTGATCATGAAAGCTCTCAATTGATATGAATTGCAGCCATTTGAAAAATTAAAGGACAAAATATGAAAGCACCAACAATAAAAGAAAAAACATAAGAAACAAAAACAAACACAAAAAAATACACTAAAAGAAAACACGTCAAAAGCATGCAAAAAGCATACTATTTTATTGAAAGTAGATGAAATCCTACTTCTATGGTTGAGTGCCTCCTAATAAGCGCTTCTTTAAGGTCGTTTACCTGGACTTTAAGGTTATGAAATTTTCAACCTAAGCTTTAGTCCAACACCTAACTTCGCATCCTCATACTTTGTATAGTGACAAACCAATTTCAAAAGAGTTCTTATACCATTAAGAAAGACCATAAATTCATAAGTCATACCCTTGTGAAAGTATTTTGGAAAAAAGTCTAGGTATTGCACTCTTGCTCACGAATCAAAAGCTAAAATACCTATGAAATCTATGCTCTCATATGCTACCTTGGATTGTTCATCTATCTTATTTTTAACTACTCATAATTGATGCTTATAGTCAAAAGGTTCAAAAATTGTGTTACTTAAAGTTTATGCTAACTCACCACTCTCACTTTCTAGCTCAATTGACTTTATATGATCAGTTTTCCTGATTGATTCTAAAATTTTCTCCATGGTTCATTGATCATGCTTAGGCTGAGGCTCATAAGGATTTTCCAAAGATTGCTCAAATGCAGCCTTAATGAGCCACAAATAATCAGGATGATCCTTCCAACTAAAAGTACACTCATCTATACATGTAAGATACTATTGACTAAGAAACTGTGAGGGTTGTTCAAAACAAGAAGAATTAAGCCAAGAGTAATCAAGGTATTCCTCATATTTAGGTGTATAGGGTTCAATATGTTCTAAATGAGTTGTCCATATCACCCCAGTTAACTTCAAGCTCATACCATTGATGTTTTTGCCAATGGTCTTGTTGCCTCCACATCTTTTGGATAAGTAAATGAAGTTACCAAAAGACCACTCTCTATATAAACAAAGATGACAACAACATAAAATAAAGAAAGGAACTACTAATCTAAACATTTAACGAAATAAGACAACAAATCTTTAGAATAATTGAAATTGATATATTCCTAATATTACAATTCACTTCCTCGACAATGGTGCCAAAGACTTGATTGCGGTTGGCCACATATAAAATTAGCTCAAATTAATTTATCTTTTATGGCCACATAACGTTCGTTTACAGCACCCCACTGTCTAGTAACGGTACCCTGTTCATCAATAACGGCACCATTTTCATCCATTAACGTGACTCTGTCAGGGTGCCATTGATAAGCAATGTGACCCTGGTAAGGGGCCATTGATGGTTGACTTTTGACAAAACTTTCATCTTTTTATTCCAATCTTCATATTTAAACTCCCTCCTGCAAAGTAAACTTAATAACACATAAATGGAACATTAAAGCACTAAAATATGGTTAAATTAACATAAAAAATACTATAAATTTAATCCTTAACAACACTCTTTCATAAGAAAAGCAATCGATGCAGTTTATGATCTTTTCAAAGAGATGGAAAATAAAAGTTACCTATGGTAGAATGAGAGAGGTGGGCAAGGATCCAAAGAGAAAAAAAGTATATTTCCCCACATTTAAATCTTTTCTTTTCGTCAAGAAAGATCAAACACAACCATTACATCCTATTAGTTCATCTTCACATAGATCAAGTGCATGCAATGTTTCAAACTTTAGCCAACTCATAAGTCGAATTACTACATACATCATACCTAGTTTTTAACAATACACATAAGCAAAGCTAACTTGTGATGCTATCATTCAAAAGAAAGAATAAAATCACAATGGATTTTCCTCACGTGATTCCATTATTTCACTTAAGTGTATAAAGGTTAATGTTTCGCTTAAGAATTCTCATAAGGAATCGCATTGCCATAGACTTGCACATACACTAATTCTCTTCCACAATGATTACATGCTATAATGAATCAAAAGGACTTTGTTCAAGGTTGTAATGACGCTAGGGCTAAGGTGGGTACAAGGGACAACAAAATGTACTTATGAGAAATGCATGTAAACATACTAACTACTCAACACTTATTATTGCTAATATATGTGATTCTTTTCTTTTCTTTTCTTTTATCTTTATCTTTTTCTTTGTTTTTGATTTTGATTTTCTTTATTTTTGAACAATAAAAAAAAGAAACAAAAACAAGAACTAAATGCATTGCATTTTGAGTAAAAATTTATGACGAAGGAAGTGGTGAAGCTCTTAGATGCAGGGATCATTTATCCCATTTCTGATTGTGAATGGGTGAGTTCGGTGCAATGTGTGCCTAAAAAGGTAAGCATGACAGTAATGGAGAATGACAAAGGTGAAAAGATCTCCATTAGGACCATCACCCATCGTCAAGTGTACATTGACAATAGGAAGCTTAATTTGGCCACTAAGAAAGACCATTTCCCCTTGCCATTTATGGACCAATTGATTGAGAGGCGGATCGAGCATGCTTTTTATTACTTTCTTAATGGTTTATCTAGATATAATAAAGTATTTATTTATCCACAGGAAAAAGAAAGACCACTTTCACTTGCCCATACGAGACTTTTGCTTATAGGGGGATGTCTTTCGGTCTATACAATGCACTTGCCACATTCCAAAGGTAAATAATGGCTATCTTTATGGATATGAAGATAGACATCATGGAGGTATTTATGGATGACTTTTCTATTTTTGGAGACTCTTTTGACACTTTCTTGTCTAATTTGGATAGAGTGTTACAAAGATGTGAATGGTCTCATCTAGTTTTGAACTAGGAAAAGTGTCATTTAATGGTCAAAGAGGGAATTGTATTGGGCAATAAGATCTCACACAAAGGGATTGAGGTAGATCGAGCTAAGACTGGGGTGATTAAAAAGGTCCCACCTCCGACCAACATTAAGGACATCTGTGTATTTCTTGGCCATACATGGTTTTACCAATGGTTTACGAAGGATTTTTCTCTTATTGTTAAAACCTTGACTCACTTGTTAGTTAAATATGTGCCTTTTGGGTTTGATGATAACTATTTAGATGCTTTTGATAGGTTAAAAAGGGCACTTACAACAACACCTATCTTGACTTTATCAGATTGGTCACTTCCCTTCAAGATCATGTGTGATTCAAGTGATCATGCCATTAGCTATGTATTTGGGAAGCAAAAGAAGAAAAGGTTACATGTCATCTACTATGCAACCAAAACCTTAATAGGGGCAAAATTGAATTACACAACTATAGAGAAGGAGTTTCTTGCAGTGGTATTTGCTTGTAAAAATTTTCATTCTTATCTTTTTGAATCAAAAGTTATTATTTTTACTAATCATAGTACATTACGCTATCTTTTCACCAAGAAGGATGGGATGCTAAAGCTCTACGCATTGGATGGTGTTATTACTTTAATACTTAAACATTAACATTAAAGACAAGAAAGGAGTAGAAAACTGTATAGCGGGCCATCTATGAAGGCTTGAAGTGGCATCATGAAGAAGAAGAGGAAATCGAGGAAAGCTTCCCTGATGAAGCTCTAATGATGGTAGACAATCCTTTTTGTCATTGGTTTGCGAATACTACAAACAACCTTTCCGATGGTATTCTTCTCCTTCACCTCTTACATTAAGAAAGGAAGCATATGTTATTCTAATGTTCTCGCTACATTTGGGATGAACCTATGTTATATAAAACATATGCTTATAGTTTGATTCGCAGGTGTGTCCCTGGAGATGAAATGTCTGAAGTCTTGACTTAATGTCATAGTTTAGTTTATACAAGACATTATTAAGCGAACAAGATAGCTACTCAAAATTTGGAGTGTGGATTCTACTAGCTAAACTTGTTTAAGGATGTTTGAGAATTTTTATTATGTTGTGACATGTGTTAAAGAGTAGGCAATATTTCAAAGAGGGACGAGATGCCACTTTCCCACATAATGGAAATGGAGATATTTGATGTGTAGGGCCTGGATTTCAAAGGACCATTCTTGTCTTCCCTAGGCAACTCTTATATATTATTTGGAGTTGATTATGTTTCTAGGTGGGTTGAAGCTGTGGCTATTCAATCAATGATGGCAAGGTGATGCAAAAATTCATCAAGAAGATAATCACTAGATTTGGGGTTCTTAGAGCCATCATAAGTGATAGAGGTAGCCATTTTTACAAAAACCCCTTTGAGGCTCTCTTGAAGAGATACAATTTTCATTATAGAGTGGCTACTCCTTACCATCCCTAAATGAGCACCCAAGTGAAAGTGTTGAATATAGAGTTGTAGAATATTTTGGGGAAGTTAGTAAGCACTTCAAGAAGAGATTGGACTTTGGAGTTAGATAATAGCTTATAAGCTTATTAAACAGCTTTCAAAACACTAATAAGGGCAACCCTATATCGATTTATATATGGAAAGGCTTTCCATTTACCATTATAGTTAGAGCATAAGGCCTATTGGGAGATTAGGAAGTTGAACATGGATTGGAAGCTAGCTAGTGAAAAGAGGTTGTTACAAATTGATGAATTGGAGGAGCAAAAGTATGATGCTTATGAAAATAACAAGTTGTATTAGGAAACGTTGAAGAAGTGGCATAATGTTGACAGAAAGAAGGAATTTAAGAGTGGGGACTTGGTACCTTTATTTCACTCAAGACTTCAGTTATTTCTTATAAAGCTCAAGTTAAGATGGAGCAACATTTTTAAGATATTTAAAGTGATTGATCATGGGGCATTATAGTTCAAAAAAAATAAAAATAAAGTTGAACCCTTTAAGGTCAATGGGAATCGAGGAAAGCTTTTCCTTAGGGGAATGAAAGTAGTTCCATTCCTTTCCTTTACCCTTACATGATTTCATTGAAGTTTGGTCAAGCTCATGACCTTATGTGAAGCATGTTTTGTTGAGTTCTTAGGCTGTATAGTGTGTTGTTTTATAGTTTGTAAGTTGTTTTTTTCATTCGTTTCATCTTTTCTTTCGTTTCAATTGCATTTTCTTGAGTTTGATTGATGATTTTTTAGTTGATTTTGATGCCAAAAATTGATTTTAGTCATGAGGGGTGATTTAAATTCAAGTTGGGGGCTTAAATATGCCATAATAGGGAACATTATAGCATAGAAATTGTCAAACCTTAAGATGCACGATCATGCGAGACTATAAGTCTCGACTCCCCCTCCCTACAACCCTAAAACTCACATCCTTTTTCACTACTTTTTCTTTGCCCCTTCTTTTCTTCTCTATTTTTGGCTCCCTCACCATATTTTCAAGCTTCCCTACTCATTTTCTCTCCAAGTTTAGATCAATTCTTATAAGTTCTCTTTGGTTTTCCATCAAAAGTTTAAGTTTTGTGCAGATTTTTTTCTTCTTCACCATTTTATCTAATCTTCACCTCCTTACATGCCACTTTCTCTCTCTATGGATTTATGTATTTCTTTCTTGAATTTTCTTAACTTATGTATTATTTTTTCCAGGTTTTAGGTCATTATGTCTATAAAAATCAAGTTTGTTGTTAATAAATCGATTCCACCTATTCAAGCTAAAGTAGTATGATAAAATGCAAGGGATATTTCTGTAGATTTTTATGCTCCTTTCCCTATCTTCTCAAAAGAGCAGGGTAATAGGTATGCTTTTTAAAGAATAAGACTATTCTTATACCAAGATATTTTGATTTTGATTTATTAAAAGAGATAGGACTAAAAGATAAAATGTCCGATTGTGTAAAAAAGGTGGTTGGGAATAATTTGTGCACATGGATTAACTGGTTTTTCAAGAACTTACACTTGAATTCTTTTCATCCTTGCGTTATGAATCTAATTGGCCAAGTGTGTTTTGGTTTGGATTACGGGTCTGGGCTCATCATTTGGATGAGAAAGTGTTGAGTAAACTCTTTGGTTTTCTAAAAGTACATGTAGAAGATACACATCAGGATTTTTCAATAATTATCTATTTGAAATATTTTACTGAATGGCCTAAATTCAATGCTCATAATGCATCCAATGCGTACATTCTTAACCATTAACACTTGCTCCTACTTAAATTCATATGCTATGCTATATTTTAAAAAATTCAAAGTAACAAATGTTCATCTAGGGAGTTGTTTTTATTATGGTGCATCGATGATAAGATTAAACCTCACTAATTCTTCTATTTTTCTTAATCTTCAATGCAATTTGTGACCACGAATGGTACATACCTAGGAATGGGGTATCTTGAAACTACTTTAGTGCAGCATTATAATATTGATACTACTGTGAGTATTTTGATGCTACTTATTTGAGACATTTACAGATAATGTGGCACAACAACATGGAGCTCCGATATCCTCATATGTATACTAGAATTAAATAAAGGTGTACTGATGGAGCTTCAAGTTCTAATCCTCCTTCCAATTATAATGAAATTTCAAGAGAAGAATACGAGGAGGTAGGTTGGGAAAATATTTATACTTTTCTAGTGGATAGAAAAAAAATGTTTAAGGAGAGCTAGATTAGATGAATCAAAAAATGCAAATAATTGTTCATCGCCAGTGCTATTTTGAAAAGAAGATAAATAAAGCTTGGGAGATCCAAAGGCTTCACATTGCATCCCCAATGCCATCACCACCACCCTCTCCATAAGTTTTCTAACACTTTCTTTAGATTTTTGAGTATGTTCTTGTTTGTTTTGTTTTTTGCTGGCAATGTGGATCACTTTATTTGTAGTTTTTTTTAATCATTTCACACATTAAGGACAATGTGTCCTTCAAGTGTGGGGACGATGGTAGCTAGTTTTCGGTGGAATTTGAAGTTTTTTTTTTTTGCATCATTGCATGTCATTTAGGTTGCATGTTAAGTTTTTTGTTTTAGGGGTTTCATTTCCCTTAGATTTGAACCTTTATGATAAATGTTTTACAATGAAATTCTATTATAGTAATCAGAATGGGATTGAGTTGCATTCTTGATGTTAAATTAGGCCACTTAAGTTAAAGGTGAATTATGTTGATTAACTAAAATATTTGGTTGCACAACTTTACTCAAAAGTTAATGCTTGAATGATTAGGTGATGTATAGAAGCAGGTTAGATTTGCAATTACGCCTATGTGAGGATTGAGTGTATATGACTCCATCTTAAGCCGTTTCATTCCTTAAAATTATGGTACTTCCATAGATTGTTATTTCTATAACTTGCTCTGAACCTATTTGAATATACTTGATGCATGCTAGATGGAATTGATTAAGGTTTTCTTTCTTTTAGCCCTTGACATAACTGACTCACCTATATTATGCTATAAAAACCCCTTTGAGCCTTTAACCAATTTTTTTTTCTTGAAGAAACACCCCATTTTGAAACCCTCAAACCTCTTAGCCTCATCTACTTAAAAGTTTATTAAGTGCTGGGTGAGCATTACTTTAGGACCTTTACTTTTATTTTTTTTCTGAGATTAGGTGAGCAATACTTCTACTTATAGAGTGCTTTACATATAGTTTCTTCTTTTACATCATTTTGTTGTAAAAAAAAAGAAATAATGGAAAAGAAAAGAAAGGATCAAGTGTAACAACAAGAATAAGAACTGAGTAGGTAGTTTTATCGATTTGCATATCTAAGAAGTTTATTTTATCACCTCGTTGTACACTTTATGCTTTATGAATGCTTTTGAAGAACCCCTTAAGTCCTTCTTCACCCACATTAACCCTAGCCCCATTATAACCTAAAGAAAAGTCGTTTTGTTCTATTTTAGCATATAACCAATATGGGAGAGAATTGGTGTATTTACAAGCCTATGGTACTATGATTTCCTATAGAGAGTTCTATGAAAAACAATATCCCTTATATACTTAAGTGAAATGACTGAATCTAGTAAGGAAAATCTATTTTGAGTTTATGCTTATCTTTGAATGATAACATCATAAATTTAGTTTATTCATGTGCGCTGATGAAAACTAGTTACAATATGTGTAGTAGCTTAACATTTGATTAGACAAAGTTTGAATGATCACATGATTTGAACCTATTTTAAGATGAATTGATAGGAATTTGTGTTTATGTTTGATTTTGTTTGACAACAAACAAAGGTTTAAATGTTGGAAAGTTAATAAGAGTGTTTTTGGGATATGTTTCCATGTTTTTAAATATGTTTTAAGTGTTTCTTGGTGCGTTTTAGCTTTAGTTTATTTTATCTTTTGAATATTTTGGACTTTTTCCTAATCTTTGAATTATTTAGTTGATTCTTTACATTATCTAATGTTTGAGGGTAGATTTTAAGCCTATTTGAAGGATGGATTGATGCAATTTGGTGTTTGGTTTTTTAGGTAGCAGAATTTTAGAGTTAGACGTGTTTCAAGTTACATAGGAGATGCATTGGATAGACCTATAGAGCTCATATGGTCATCAATTTAAAGGGTAGCAACATCAACATGTAAGGATGTTGCAGTTCAAATATCAAGTCAATTTGAGGTCCAAAGAAGAAGTTATGGCTAAAAGAGTGAAGGGAGCATAAAGTTGTCAAACAGCAGTGCACTATAGTGCATCTTCTTGAAGCACAAGTTTCTATCATCCTTGTGCACAAGGATGACGGTGATAGGCAAAAATCACTTGGAACAACTTAAACACGAAATTTTAAGTTGGTAGGGCCCCCTTTTGATATATTTAGGGTCTTTAAACCCTAGGAGCCCCTAACAATCATTAGAGGCTTCCAAAAGAGACAAAGAAAAGATTTTTTGGTTGCTTCCAAGAGAGGAAAAGCAAGACTTCATCCTAGGAAATCAACAACACTCTTCATAATCTAATTTTTCCAACTTCCTTGGAATAGAGAGGAGGACTTCAAAGCTTCACCTAGTTTTTATCTTCTTCTCTTTATTACTTTCTAGGTTAAGAAACATGATTGTTGTTAGATTATTTGTGATTATGAGCGGCTAAATACTCTATAAGAGTTATTCTTGAATTCTTTTGTAAAACTATTGCTTTTTCATTTAATTAATAAATGTTTATGATATATATTAAGCTTATACCTTACAATAGATGGAGAGAGTCAACTTGGGAATTCTTGTTGGATAGTGCAATGAGAGTTGGATCCATCAAGACCTATACATGTTCAGCTTTGCAAGTTGTTGATGAGATATCTTGGCTATTTGTTTAAATTACATATAGCATTGTTTAACATCTAGTTGAACGATTAGGAAAGTTTGGGTAAGTGGAGAGGTAGCATAATTGATTCTATCTTAATTCAACTGAGGACAACTAATTGTGCCTTGAGAGAGGGTAATTAAGCATTATAAAATCTTAGGTTGAGCATAATTCAATCTATAAGATAAGAGAGAGGCAAAAGATGGATAGAGTTGCTTATAATCTTAAACCTTAACTATCAAGTTACTACAGTTTACCCCATTAATTGTTCCTTGTTTTAGTGATTAATTTTAGTTTTTAACATTTGAAATTATTGTCTTAAATAAAGTACATCTCAACAAAGTGGTGATTAATCACAATCCCTGTGGGATCGATACTGTTATACTACAATTGTACAACTTGTATACCCGTGATATAGTGTAAAGCTAGTGAGCATTTATTTACATACATAAATTGTCTGGTCAAGTTTGAATGATAGTATCATAAGTTGAGTTTGTTTATATGCACTGATGAAAACTAGTTATGATGTGAGTAGTAGCTTGACATTCGATTGGACCAAGTTTGACTGATTATATGCTCTTATTCTCTTTGAATATGAATTGATAGAATTTATTAATTATATTTAATTTTTTCTTAAGGACAAGAAAAGGTTTAAGTGTGGGGAAGTTGATAGTCATGTTTTAATCCTTATTTTTCTAAGTGTTAATTTTTAAGTTGGACGTTTATTGATATGTTTATTAAATTATTATTTATATTTGTGTTTTATGTTTTGACATTTAATTGTTGATTTTTTATTAGAATTTTATCTTATTGGTATACTTACTTATTGTGTAGGATGAATTGGAGTTGGAAATAAAATTTGGAAGAAAGATGGAAAGAAAAAAAAAAGATATTGGAAAAAGAAAAAAACGTTTAAGAGGTGAAGGAAGGAATCCATGGCAATTAGCTTTCAAAGCATGGAATTTCACAGTTACCAAGGGGAATCAATATAAAGGGAAAAGCTTTCCAAAGCTTACTGCTCCCTTCTCGGGTGAGAACTAATGGCCAGGAGAACTAAGGAGAAAATCATGTCGAAGCTAGGAGATTCATGCAACCTAGGGAGTCTAAGCTAGAGGTCAAAGGTTATAGGGTTAAGGTCATAACCTTCCTAGGAGAGAGACCTTTCCATGTTTAGAAAAAAAAAAAAGACAATGGAAGAGAGCCTTAAATGCCAAAGTATCAATAACCCATTTAAAGGATAGCTCAAAATGACCCAACACCAAGACATTCAATGCCTCCCACCAAGACATTTAAAATGGATAAGAAACCTAGAATAAAAAGAAGAGAAAAAGTAGCGAAGTCACCACTCAGAAGAACAAGGTATTGCCACCTTCAATCTTTAAGGTCTTTGGTCCAAGTCATCAAGAGCCCCATCGACATCCGTCTTTCTAGATTTCTAGAAAGAAAAAAGGAAGACAACCATTAGTGTATTTATTTTATTTTTTCCCCATTATGTTTTCAATTTTATAGGATATGGATATGGATGAACTTATTTCTATTATGAGTGGTTAAATGTTTGTAGGATTTAAACTATTTGTGAACTCTGGTTGTTGATTTAATGTTATAATTAATTTTATTATCTGTTGAGCCTAAAACCTTGCAATAAATTGAAAGGGTAAGCTTGGTAATCTATTTTAAATCTACAACGATAGTTGGCATTTAGTAGACCTATAGATGACAAGATATAGATTCATTAAGAAGAGATTTCAATAGATTGATATACTGCCTTTAAGATCATTTCACATCTAGATGAATTTTTAGGAAAGACTTTGCATATTGAGAGATCCTAAAGTAAATCCTAATTTATTTAACTTGTGACATTTAGTTGCAACTTAAGAGAAGGTACCTAAAATATTAAAAAGTCTTAAGCAAGTATAAATTGAATCAATTAAACCAGAGGGAAACAAATAAGGATAACAATAAGTCTTATTCTTTAATCTTAATTCTCTAAGTTTTAGTTTATAGTTTTGGCATTGGTTAAGTTGCTTGCTATTATCTTTAGTTTGTTTTCATTTTAAATTTGTTTGAATTGGTTTGTTGAATAAAGTACAAACTGAATTGACTTTTGACTAACTACAATATTTTTGGGATTAATCTTTGGGATTTCAATAAGATAGGTTTGGATCAATAGAAATAAAGATAGACAAATTGATGGATATGCTAAATTTGAAGTTCACAAGCCAAGATGAGAGCTAGGAGAGGATTGAAGAAAAGTTCGATTAGATTGCAAGTAATCATCCCATTTACATCAGAGTATTAGATGTTCAAGTTGGGTAAGTAGCCATTGCATTATTTACAAGAAGTGTAGGGAGTCTTGAAAGCAATAAGGAGTCTAATCTAAGGGAGCGGCTGGAGCACATCAAAGTTACAAGTGGAAAAGAATTAGAGAAACTTAGTGAGGAGAAGGCTGAAACCCGTAAGGAAGAAACCAAAAGACAAAGGAAAAGGATGAAGAAAAGCCTTATGTGCCACCACCCCCTTACATTTAAAACATGCCATTCCCCTAAAAATTAAAGAAGAATCAAATGGATGCACAATTTGGTAAATTTTTGTAGAAGTTGAAGGAGTTGTAGATCAATTTTTCATTTGTGGGGGCTTTGGAGAACATGCCTAAATATGCCAAATTCCTCAAAAACATCCTCACCAATAAGCGAACTTATGACGATAGTGAAATGGTATCTTTAACAGAAAGTTGTAGCTCCATCATTACTAGCCACAAACCCTTAAAATTGCAAGATCCACAGAGTTTTACTATCCCTTGTGTAGTTGGTAAATTTAAATTTTCTAAATATTTGTGTGACTTAGGGGCAATCATTAGCCTTACGCCTTTTTCAATTTTCAGGAAATTCAAACTATGAGATATGAGGCCAACATCTATGCTTCTATAATTGACAGATCCATCAATTAAGAAGCTAGTTAGTATTGTGGAATACATGCCTATTAAAGTGCACAAATTAATCATTCTAATAGAATTCGTGGTGTTATATCATGAAGAGGCCTAAAATATCATTTAATTCTTGAAAGACCTTTCATAAATACTGGAAGACGGTTAATGGATGTTCATAAAGGGAAGTTAGTCCACAGGATTGGTATGCTCTTAATTATTAAAATTATTCCATGTCACTTTAAACTCCAAAAGTGTATTAAAATGCTCACTAAAGTCCTATAGAACATAAACAATCATACAAAGCAACTTAGCAACTTGTTATTCAATAATTAACTAAATATGCACCAAAATCACGTGGAATTTCTTATCAAACCAAAAATAATTATCAAGAAAGCATACATAAAAGATGTATAATTAGTGTGATATCTATAAGTCCTATGGCACCCAAGAGGGGAGGGTGAATTGGGTATTAAAAACTTTTTGCAAACTCAAAACTAGCAACCTAATTCAATTGGAAAACTAAATGAAA
>JAOXYD010024405.1:0-14444 GCA_028565735.1 Pinacopodium congolense | reverse complement strand
ATTACTCTTCACCTAATTAAATTAAGATTAGTTTTTAGTGAATTTCCAGCAAGTAATTGAAGAGAGGACGTAGTCTATCTTTGAGGTAGACGAACCTCTATAAATCCATGTGTTCATCCCTACCCTTATCTCTTTAAGTTTATGCTTCATGTGTTTGTTTATTATTAATTGAATTTAATTAATATTAGTATAAACATATCATTCCATATCGGTTAAATTTTGGTTAGAGATTGCATTTATTTAAAATTAGCCTAAGGTGTTTAAGTTAGTTTAATTTAATAAGAAAAATTTTAAATACTCAATTCACCCCTCTCTTGGGTGCTCTAAGGCTTATAAACTATATGGCTCAAATTGCATTTGCATTGCATGAATTTTCAAAAGTGCATAAATGTTTTTACTTGATAAGATGTTGTTTTATGATGATTTTAGTGAATATGTATGTTTTATAGGTCTTAGTAAGCAATTTGATATATATTTGGAGTTGGATGCTTTGTGGATTCAAAAAGAGGAAGAAAAGTATCAAGTTAATAATTTCCACAACCTATCTCATGGAAATGAGTTATGGTATCAAAAAGAGGAAGAAAAGCATCAATTTGGTGAGTTCCATAGCCTATCTCATGGCCATGTCTTAAGTTTTTTTGAGAAAACACCAAAGGAGTAAAGGAGATAGCAACAGTCATAACCATGGTTAGGGTTGTGAGCCAGTTCATGACTAATGGGACAATTGGGTACAACTCATAAATAAGTAGAATTTTAGGTCTTTTTCAAAGACTGTTGATCCTTGGAGATCTAGAGCTAGTGCCAAGAGACCAATGGTGAATTCTAAGCCATCTTTACATGATTTTTAAGAAAATTAAAGGAGAAGATTGTATTAAAATATCAAGATTAAAAGATTAATACTGAAGTTCCAGCACCTTCATAGAGAATTCAAGAAGGCAAACTTCATGAGAATGATATTTCAATTCCTTCGTTCTTTTATAATTGTTTTTATTTCTTTCATCATGTTTAGGATCTAAAGTCATAAGATATAGATATTTATGAACCCAAAGATGTAGTGTAAATTGTTTTTACTTTAATTTAATGTTAAATGGCCATGTTTTTATCTTAGATTTATCTATGGAATTAATGAATTTCTGTTGATTTCTATGCTAAGATAAGTGTCAATTTCAATTTTCTAATTTCATGAATTTAGATTAGGAGATCATCTATATGAATAGATCAATCCATAAGTTATGAATCATGTATGGAGATCTAGAAATAAACTTATATAAGGCTTCTGAATTAGGTGTGAATCTAATTAAAATAAGGGCTTTCATAGATAGAATTAATACCTCTAATTAGTATTTTAGTAAGGAGATCTTTTGATTAATTTACTAAGAGGATAGGAATTGTATGACTTAAGAGAGAGTATGATTCACTTTAAAGAATTTGGGGTCTAAGTAAATATGAAAAATCCATTAAATTAAACATGAATATATTTTAGGGGGAATACTTCATTTAGGTCCTGGCTTTGTTATTACCTATTAAATTTAGTGCATTTGCTTTGGATTCTTTGTTAATTATTAGTATAATTTATTTTAATATCAAATCAGTAATCTACTTGGATAGGTTAGATAGTAAAGAGAGGAAACTTGATAGAAATGAATTTTATTACATCTTTGCAAGAAAATTCATAAAATTTCATTCCTGTTTTGTGTTAAAAAATGTTTAAATGGTGTTATATTTTTTTCAACGAACATGATACTTCCCGTTTGATAAATTTTCTATTTTAAAATGTTTTTACAAGTTAAATGGTGTAATAGAGTGAAGCTTGCTCTTGTAAAATAGGAATGACATTTTGAAGCTTGACATACATCATTAAGGTAGCTCATTGATGCCTTTATTTCTCCTTAAAAATGCAACATTTAGAGCTGTCCAAAACTAGACCATGGACAACCTTTTGGAGGGCCAAAATGCAGAAAAAAATCATGTTTAAAGGTTATCTAAAAAGTGTAGTCCATGGTCCTTACAAGCAAGCTAAAATGTAGCCACAAGGCCTTCAATTTTCTAGAAAAATTCAGTAGCCCATTGGCATTAAAAGGAGGACAAAAATGTCAATGGAGGGAGCCCTTTTCTTGACTTGGAAGTAAGGCAACCCTAGGTCCCAAAGGGGAGGGAGTGACGACACAAAGGGTTGGATAAAAACTAGCTAGAAAGAAGTCATAAAGAGGGGATATTTAGCTAAAAATTCTATGCAAAAGTTGGTTACACATGAAGACAAGAGTAGTTCTCCACCAATTTTAAAGACATTAGGATAGCAACAAGTGATTTAAGAAGCTTGGAGTCCCCTTGGTCAGTCATTTCAGCTACAACTTCTTGATTGGAGGAGGAAGAAGCCACAAATCTTGGCAGACTATCCACCTTGAAGAAAAGTCAGCTGCACTTGGCTTTAAAAGAGAGTCGACTGAAAGCATGGAGTCTCCTTATTTAAACATTTCAGCTGCAAGCATTTTGGTTGGATGTTAAAGCTTCCATTCCTGGAGATATTCAGACAGTAGTAAGTGATTTGATAAGCTTGGAGTCTCCTTGCTTAAAAAATTTGGCCTCACCTTTGAAGTGTCTCATTTTCATTTGTTCTTGCCTTTTTGCTTTAGCTTTCTTAGTTTTCAATTGTAAGGTTCGAATGTTGGTGTTTGCTTTATCCAAAATTGAGTTGTTTTCACTCCATGTCCGAATGCTACATTTATTCCATGTATTTCATGCTTTGTTATCCAAATGCTTGGCTATTTAGTTCTTTGATTTAATGTTTTCTTAGGTAATAACATTTGGTTGTTTGTTTTTACATCTATATTTTACTTTCTTGTCAATGTTTGAAACTATGTTTAGTTATATATGAATGGAGCTTTTTAATTTCATTTTCCAGCCTTTATTAATCTTGTTTAAGCTTTTAGTTTTATAATTTTCAGATTTGTTTTGATCAAATTATTAGGTTGTTTGATGTTTTATTTCATGGAGTTTCACTTAGGCTTAGTGTGTTTGGTTCACCTATGTTTAGTAATTAGTTTTTATGCATGTTCTTAGGCTTTGGTTTATTTAATTTCAATTTTTGTTTAATTTATATAATATATAATTTTTGGTTAGATTGTTAAATTAAGTCTTGATTAATTAGGTTTTAGTTAATTGCCTTTAAGCTTAAGTAACTTAAGTTTGCATTAGATAAAGTGTTGAATTTTAATGTCTAGGTTAGTTTGGGACTTAAGTTAAATGTCATGAATTAGTAGTTGCTATAGGCTTGATCACCCTTTAGGTAACTTCTTAATCCAAAAGCTAGGATTGAGCATGTGATATGTAATAATCTATAGTGATTCCCGAAAGTAGCAATAATTTAGTTGATTTTATTAGGATAATTAATCAACTAACCTAGGGTCCCACACCTTTTGGTTACACCTTCTGAGCTTATGAGTAGGTGGCCTAAGATAGACATTCCTTAGTACCTAAGAAGTCTTCACTATTAAATTTAGAGAGCTTATTCTAGGTTATATATGGGGATATGGGCATTTCTAGAGCTTACTAGGTTTGTCTATTTTAGATGAACTGATGGCTTGAGAGTTTATTCAAGCCTATAAGCTAGCACAATGAAAAGAGTACCTCTTATTTAGATTCAAGAATGAATGATCACCCTGAAATCCCAAAAATATCTTAAACCCATTTCCTTGCTATTGTTATTAATCTTGTTTTGAGTTTGTCTTTTGTTTTTTGTTCATTGCATCTTAGCTCATTTCGCTTTATCTCTTCAGGGTGTTTTCTTTTCTTTTTCTTATAACATTTGAAATAAAATTTTCATCCCAACTGTCTATGGTTCAACCCTAACCATTACTACATAGTTTAGGTAGTTAAGAATTTATTATTTGATACCTTGCGATGAGCTCATAAAAAATTATTAGTAATTTATTACAGCCCTTGTGGGAACAAAAATTTGAACTCTTAGTAACTATGCTATAATATAATAGATGTACTTGTCTATTTGTGCTTTTAATAATATTTATTTTAATATTTTTAATTCCTTTTTTTTATTCTAGGTATACTTAGACCCCAACAATCAAGTTTTTTGCATTGTTGCCAAGGAAAGAATCTGGGTCACCCACTTGACAGGGAAGAATACTTAACACTATACTACAACAAGACACGATGCTTATGCTTTTTTATCATGTTTAGGAGCTAAACTCTTATAAGATTTAGATGTTTATGAACCTTAAGATGCATTATGAATTGTTTTTAATTTTAGTAAATATTGAATTTCTAAAGTTTTGTCTTAGATTTATCTATAGAGTTAATGAATTAATTTTGATTTCTATGCGAATGTAAGTGTTAATTTCAATAATCTAATTTCTTGTATCTAGATAAAGAATTTATCTATATGAATAGATCAATTCATAGATAATGTATCTTATATAGATATTTAGAGATAGACTTATATAAGATTTCTAGATTAGGTGTGTATTTAATCAAAACAATGGATTTCATATATCGAATTAATGCTTCTAATTTTTATATTATTTAAAGAGAAATTTTGATTAATTTACCAAGAGGATAGACATTGTATAATTGGAGAGAGAATATAATTCACTTTAAGGAATCTACGGTCTAAGTCAATCTGGAAAATCTGTTGAATTAAAGTTTAATAATTAAAGTGAAGATATCTTAGGGAGATTACTCATCTAGGTCCTAGCTTTTATTGCTTATTAAATCTAGTGAATTTGCTTTGGGTTCTCAGTCAGTTATTAGTTTAATTTAGTTTAATATCAAATCAATAATCTATTTAGATAGGTTAGATAGTGAAGAGAGGAAATTACTAGTAATCTATTATAGTCCTCATAAAAATGAAATTTAGAATTTTAGTAACTATACTACAGTACGATAGATGCACTTCCCTATTTGTGGTCTTAGTATTGTTTATTTTGAGATTTTGGATTTCTTTTTATTTTGAACTTATAGGTATATTTAGACCCCAACCATTAAGGTTTTTGCATTACTACTAGAGATTGTAAGAAGATATTATAAAATTTTGATTTTTGTTAGACTAACCAATTTTCTTTTCTTTGTTTTAATTTATATGTTATTTTTATAAGATTTATTTTCCTAATGTTATGTGTGAAACTCTAAATTGCAAGTAGTAGACACCATAAATTGGCAAGATTACCACTAGATTAGTAAGACTTCCAATGGTATAAAGATGACAGAGTGTTGAGTTACAATTTGAGTAGAGGTTGGACAATGCCATTACTCTTAGCTTAATATTGTCTAGTCTAGGTTATCCATAATTAAATCAAATTTAAATTGTTTAACACATAATTTCAACACCAAACTCAAGAACAATTTAAGGGTAAGTGCACTAGTTATCAAGTGATATAGTGGATTCAAAATGAGTCTAGAATGTCAAACCCACAAGAAAAATACTGTAAGTACTAGGTACTATGATTACAATTATCTAGAGAAGTCCAATTGATTGAATGGTGAAATTAAAACTTCTAAACCAACCTAATCAACTTTGATCGATGCTAAGTATATCAAGATTGAGATTAAGGCTACTAAATTGAATTAATTAGCTATGGTTTAGGTTTTAAATGATTTAGCTGAGTTACTAAAGATTATGATGCCAGATCTAGGGTATCGTCACAAATTCAAGATGTAGTTATAGTTAAGTTAATTCCTTATTTCTTTTGGTCCTATCGCAAAGTTTGGTTATATATCAAACTTAGGTATTAGGCCTAAAGATCAAGAATTCTAACCATAAAATCCCTTATTCCATGATCAACAACCTTATAATTAAATAGAGTTTGGTTATGTACTAATTTAAATCACTTTTTTTTCCAATAACTAAGGTAGATTTCGCATATCTAACGCTATCTAATGGCTTTATTCTAAATGATCAAGTTAAAACAAGAATTAATAAGTTAGAACAATCATTAAATACTGAAATAAACAAATATCATTATCCAAACATGCATATGAACTTAATTAAACCATTTAATAACCTTACCTCAACCAAAAATCATATTAGAAATACATTTGAATCAAAGAACAACGCATATGAAACTTAAATAACATATTCTTGGATTAATCCAAAAAAAGAGTATAATATAATGAATTTAAGAGTTTTGAAAGAACTAAATCACATCCCTCGATGGTTTTCTAACTTTGAATTGCATGATAATCCTTTGGAATCCTAGAACAAAGCTTGAATCTTAAAAATAAAAGATTGAAAATTAAAATAAAGAGAAAAACCTAACCTAAAGAGAGAAAATTTAAAACATTAACTAAAGAAGTGTTTATGCCTACTAAAGATCTCTCCATCTTATGGAAAAATGTTCATTTATATGTCCTTTAAACCCCTGCTGTTAGTTGGAACAAGTTGCATGTGAAATCATCAAAGATCCAACTAGATAAACATATTTATATTGCTCAACGATGCTTGAAGTTGATGATAAATGGCTTCATTAATACCCGCTATTAATCTCTTGATGATAGATTCTTTAACGTGAGCTTAGGGGGATTAACGGTGGTTTTGCCTAGACTACCGTTGATCTCCTGAAATTACTTTTCCTTTGAATATTTTTCATAATTTTGCAATCTTTCACATCATCCTACAAATTAAATATTTTCACACATAAATTAAACATTTAAGAACCAAAAATAACACTTGAAAACACATCAAATTATGCCCTTAACAACTCCCTTGCACTTAAGTGTTTCTTGTCCTTAAGTAAGCCAATCCATCATCCATCTTAAAATAGAATATAGGCATAGGAAAAATGATCCAAAATTATCAAACATAACCATTGGAAAGGTTTCCTTGAACATTCAAGCATAATGAACCATTAAGATGTTATATAACAAGTTAATCATATCAAACCATAAATGAATTGAATTCACTTCATGCTTCTTCAATCTTTAACCTAAATTAAAAAATTTAATTCCATATTTAAAATGAATAGTCATAAAATTAAGTGCATCTTCTTTAAACAAGTCCACATCTTTTATTCATAAAGATCAAATATAAATAAAAAATGTGAGTTTTTTAAGGCTTGGTTAAGAAGTCACTTAGTTTTACACGAAAGTGAACAACTTGTTATAAACACACCCACTTACTCAACTAAGTTACCTCTTATTAACTGTTTACTAATACCACTCTCTAACTTCAACCTTTTTATTAGAAAGAAGTCAACGGAGTGAATAAAAAATAAAAACTTGGTTCACTTTATTCACAAATTTTTTCCTTTTCTTTTCAACTCATTTTTTGCATGTGTTGGATTTTAATTTAAACAAGATGATGAACATGTTTAGAAGAAGTCACAAATCTTAGGAACATGAATTTTAGATACAGAAAATCATAATGATCATACGGTATTCATTATTCGAAATATAAAGCAATTTAAAAGCATTTGATCATCATCAGTCATAATTAACCATATAACATCTTAAATTGTCAAAATAATCAAATTCAAAAGAAAAAATGTTTAATGAAATGCATTAGAATCGAAAATGATTTCCACAAATTATATGTTATCATGACAAATATGATAAAATGGTAAGCTATAGGACAAAATACATTAGTGGGATAACATACTTTCCCTCCCCTACACTTAAAATTGAACATTGTCTTCAATGTTCATAAAACAACAATAAAGTATAAAATGGGAGAAAAGGGAAAGGAATACACCCGTATAATGATATAATCTAAATACCATTAAGACAAAGTGTATAAAAGACTTATTGTAGCAATTGAAAAACCAAAAACTACTTGACACAAGAAAGATAAAAACTATGCTACATTATGTAGATGTCATCAAAGTACATTAAGAAGCCATAAAACAATTGAAATATAACTGAAATAATAACTAAAGTGAAATAAGATAAAACAAAATAGAAGAACAAAATGAACAACCATAAACATTAACTGTTAGGTCTTTGATTGTGAGATCAAAGATACTACCACATGGTATTCGTTTGGCCCTAAAGGCTGTTAACTCGACCTTTGATGTCAGAGAAGCCAATCTTGATATCACTCTCCATCCACGATAAAATCTCTATGATAGTAACAGCAGATGGATCAGGAGGTAGAGAAGTAGCTGGAGTGGGTGATGGTGGAGGCTAAAAGCTAGGTATGGGCTAAGAGGATAAAGCCTCAACAATACCCTCCTAAGGTATGCAAAATGGAATAGGAGCAGTGGGTTATTTCCTCTCTCACTCTCCTCTAATTGATGTAGCTGGATGTTACACGTATGCCTCCATCTTGGGCATATTTCCATAGCTTAAATGTAAAATAGGTAATCATCAAATGTCCTACAGGCTGCACAAACACCTCACTATCGAAAGAAACTCTCGTTGCTCTGAATATCTTCATAATAAGCTACAGAAAGTGGAAGTTCTTGTTCGAACATCGCATCTGAATGAATTCCCTTATATATGAAGTAATGAACCTAGCTAAAGGAAGTCATGGTATTATGCCAAATCTATGTAACATCTTAAACATGATATATGCATCAACAAATCTAACGTCGTTTAAGCCACTAGATTTAGGAGTAACGTTGGCACTAAAAAGTGACACTATCATCCTCTCCTAAACACCAAGAGAAACCGTCGTCAATGCTTGATGGTTTACAAGCCTACTAATGCCTAGGGCCATACAACCAATGATGATAAAGAGATTGCGATTCGTATATATTGAATCTATATTAAAATTTCCCTTGAGCTTTACAAATACATCACCCTCATCCAATATGTATAATAAATAAGAAATAAATACATTAGTAATAGGGATGGGAGTACCTCTAATCATCAACCAAACCTTAATAACATCATACTGGTCCTTTTCTTCAAAGTTCACGTAGAAGTCGTAAACTAAGGTAGGGTATTAACAGTTAGTAATTGATACGATGTGCCCCTAACTCAAGGCTTTGAATACACTTACCACATCAAACTTGACCTCTAATGCCTGAGCTATTGATCGCTCAACTGTAATGTCATTCTCAATAAAAGAATCATACCCCTCAGCATTGTCCCCTAAAGTAAAATGCGACTAATTAAATGGTGACCTTTTAAAGGAACAAGAGGCTTTGGAAAGTGACTTGGGCACCATTTGACTGTAACCTATGCTCTAAAGTTTCTAAAATATAAGCAAAAACATCAAAACTTGCTAAAAATTTTGTAGTCATCCTTGCTAGAATACTCTCACTATTTCCAGAACATTCCTTCTTTAGCAATAAGAGATTTAGGCTAAGATATAGGTATCAAAAGAAAGGTCTTGAAAAATGGAACATAATGGTGTGATTTTTAACCTTAAGTGATATGTGAATGGTGATAAAAATGGAAAAGAAGGAGAGTGACAGTAAATAGTAACATATATGGTATTTGGGCAATTTTTGTAGTAAAGGATGAAGGTAAACGATGAAATGATGATAAAAATGAGTAGAAGAGATGAGAGGGTGAAGAAAGAGATTAAAAAGAGAGAGACTTGGGTAAGATTGGTGGGGTAAAAATGGTTACAGAGGAGGATAGCAAGTAGAGGAGAATGAAGAAGAAGGTTAAAGTGTTTAGGTCTTACTTCAAAACTACACTGTATTATTTCCAAAGTGAAGATTAATGGTAGTTTCTAAGGACTTTAAAAGCACTATTAAAGACTAAATAAAGCATCAATGTAGGTTGAATCAAACATCAATGATGCCATATTATATCATTGTTGAAGGTTTGCCTAACAAAATTAAAGTTATTTTCACCATAAAAGTTTTAGAAAATAACTCTTAATTCGAGGGCTAACATAATTAAAAGGATTGTACATCAAAATTACTCAAAGATATGGGTTAGAAGAACTTAAAACTAAAGTAAATCACTCAAAGTGAAAGGAAACACGCCACAAGAAGACTAAGCTTAAGAAAACACCTCAAAAGAATACTAAATAAAGTAAGCCCTAAAAGTATTAAAATTAAATAAATGATCTTACTTTTATAGTTGTGTTGCCTCTTAATAAGTGCTTCTTTAAGGTATTTTAGCTAAAACGTTAGGCCTTAACATTAGATATTTTTTTCTTCTTAGGTCCAACATCTATAATCTTTGCTTCATTATTTTGATATGGGCAATCTAAATTCCTAAGGGTTCCTAAACCTCCAACTGAGTTTTTAAATGCTAATAAATACTAACCTTGATAAAAAACCATGCACACCTCTTAACCTTGTCAAAGTACCATGGAAAAAATTTATGAATTATAAATTTTTATCTAGGATCAAAAGCTATAACATTGATAAAATTAATGTTCTCACATACCTCCTTAAACTCCAAAATCACCTGACTCTGGACAACCTTATCATTTATTGCTACTTCAAACTCCTTTGATTCAACTATGATCTTCTCCTTGCCACTAATTATGTCATCAATATCACAAAAAACAACTAGTTCTTCTTGCTAAAATTGAATGGATCTTACATCATGTTCTTCTAGTTCTTTCTTGGCACTAACTACTTAAACCATATCATTTTTAACCATAGAGTCAAAAATTGCTTCATCACTCTCTAAGACTTCCTCATAATTCTCAATTTCCTCACTTTCAAGATCTTAATTATCACTCTCAATAACTTCCTCATCATTTCCCTTAAAGTTAATTGAAAGCTCTTTCCCACCACTATCTATGTCAAACATTTTGAACTCACTTGAATCTAATTTAGTTTTTTTAATATGGGTCAAATTGATTATTTCCTTTTACTGATTCCTTTAACTACTCTTTCCAATTCGGATAAGCAACTTTCAATTCTTCCATGATAGGCTCATTCTTAGATATTCTCTCATTTATTTAGGATGTTCTCTCATACCATGATATGATTTCATTCATTTGCTTAATTATTGTAAGTCTCAATTGTTCCATAGTTTTCCATTGATAAGAAAAAGCTTAAGGGTTGTAATTTTGGTGTTTTCCCTATGATGAAATAAGGTAGTTCTTCCAACAAGGATAATAAGGATCTCCTCCTTGCCTATTGAAAGTATATTGGGCTTGCTTAGATTCAGGTACAAAAGGACTTCTTGTTTGACAATTTGAGGATGAATGGAAGGTTCTACCACAATTCTTATACCTTGCTTCTCTAGCATTATTCCTAAATATCCTCTCATTTAAAAACTTTAACAAATCTTTCACAGATTGTTATTAAGGATAATTTAAATGCCATGTAAAGTGAGATGGATTTTTCCAAGAGTAATCATGGTGGATTGAATAATCAGGAGTAAAGGATTCATGAATTTACTCAGAATGGCCTTCCTACCTATTGCCCCAATTGTACCCTTCAACTTTAGGCTCATACCAATAGTAATTTTGCTAATGGTCCTATTGCCACATCTTTGTGATAGTTAAAAGCAATAATTAAAAGATGCCTTAACATAAAGACAAAAATAATACATAAAAAAGAAAGGAAGTTCTAACATAAACTAAAAGCAGTAACCAAAAGATGGCTTAACACAAAGAAAAAAATAATACATAAAATGGAAGGGAAATTCTAACGTAAACATGGAATGAACATAGAAAATAATAAAGGAAAAATAAAAAATAGAAAACAAACACAAAAAATAAAGGATAATCATATTAAAACCTATATATTCTTAATAGTCCTAGATATATTCCTCAGAAACAAACTTATTATCTAGTCTAAGTTATCTAAATTAAATAAAATTTCAATTTTTTAATTTCAACACTAAACTCATGACCATGTTAATGATAAGTACACTGACCAACAAAGTAATACAAAGGAATCAAAATGAGTTTGTAATATTGATCCCATAAGGAAAATACTATAAGTATTAGGTCGCTAAGGTTACAACTATCTAGAGAAGTCCAGTTGATTGAATAATGAAATTAAAACTACTAAATTAACCTAATTAGCTTCAATCATTGCTAAGGACATAAAAAATGTGATTAAGAATTACCAAATTGAATTAATTAGTTAAGGTTTAGTTTTTCAATGATTCAGTTGAGTTACTAAAGATTATGATCCCTGATCTAGGGTATCCTTATAAATTCATATCATATCTATTTTTAAGTCAATGCCTTATCTCTATTAGTCCTATCCTAAAGGTCGTTCATGCATCATACTTAGGTAACTAGTTTAAAGATCAAGAAGTATAATCCTAAAATCCCTTATTTCTTGATTAACACCCTTGTGATTAACTAGAATTTGGTCATGTATTGATTTAAATCATGTTGTTTATTGATTTTTCCAATAATCAAAATAGATTTTTTAGATCCAAGGCTATATAATGGCTTTATTCTAAGTGATCAAGTTATAAAAAGCATTAAGTACTTAAATAAAAAAAATCATCACCTAAACATGCATATGAAATTAATTTAACCATTTAATAACCTTCCATTAGTTAAAAATCATATTAGAAACACATTTGAATTAAAGAACAAAGCATATGAAACTTAAACAACATGTTCTTAAATGAATCCAATAAAAAAGTAATATGAAATAAAATCAAGAGTTTAAAAAGAACCAAATCACATCTCTAGATGATTTTCCAACTCTGAATTGCATGTATAATAATCTAGAACCCTGAAAAAAGTTTGAATCTCAACAAAAAAAATATTGAAAATGAAAATAAAAAGAAAAACCTAGCTTAAAGAGAGAAAATGAAAATTTTAACTAAAGAAGTGTTTATGGTTGTAAAAGATCTCTCCATATAGTGTGAAAATGTTCATTTACATGTCCCTTATATTCCTACTACAAGTTGGATCAAGTTACATGAGAAATTATAAAAAATCTAACTAGAAAAACGTGTTTAGGTAGTCCAATGATGATTAAAGTCGGTGATCAATGGTGTAATTGATACCCACCGTTAATGTACTGAATACAGCTACTTCAACAAGGATTTAGGGGGATCAATAGTGGTTTTGGCTAGACCATTATTGATCTCCTAAAATTGCTTTTCCTTTGAATATTTTTATACCAATCTTCAATCTTTCATATCATCCTACAAATTAAACATTTTCACACATAACTTTAACATTTAAAAACCAAAATAGGGGTAATTGAACATCAGATAACACTTTAAAACACATCAAATTATGCCCCTAATAGTTAATTAAAGACATTTTAAGCCACCCTTACTTATTTATCATCAATGGCTATCTAAAGAGGACTTAAGATTAGCGTTGCATGTAACTTTAAGTGAATTAACAAGTAATATCAATATTGGACAAGAAAAATTAGATGTTAAAGAGGAGTCAAGACTAGCGTTATGTTGGAATTTAAGAAAATTTATTTATAGAAGCAAGACCAGTTAAGAGTGATTGGATGCTTCTCGACGTGACTTAGGGATCTAGGAAGGGCAGTTAGTTAAATCAGTTACTGAATATGAATAACTAGAACTTCCCAGTAATACCAAAGAGGAATCAAGGGAGACAAAATGTTTAAATTCAATTAAGAGTGAAGAGGAGCTAAAAATTGAGCTTTGTGGGAATATTGAGAGGCCTCTTAAGGATAAGATGCATAAGGAGTTTGTTAAAGTCAATTTTGTTAGAATTACAATTTTCAAGCAATGAGTGGGGGTTTCATATCAAGATTTGTTCCATAGAGTTGCATGACGATTTTTAGCAGTGAAAAGAAAAATCTAATAGTAGGCATAATGAAATATAAGGTGGTGGCACATTATCATAGAAATGAGGAATGAGTTTTGGATGGTAGACCTAGAAAGAATATTAAGATTTTCAAGTATTAAAGTCCAGTTAAAAGACCTTAAAGAAGTTCTTATTGGGAAGCAACCCAATATTTATATTCTCTTTTGATTGCTTTTTACTTTGATTATTGGAATTTGTTGCATTTAGAGTTGCATTTTAACATGTCTCTTTTGTTTGGATTTCCATTTGATTTTGTATTTTAGGTGCTATTTCTTAATTTCTTATCAATCTTGTTTATTATGTTGTTTCATTTTGAATAATTCTTATTTAAGAATGAGTTTAGAGGCTTTAGAACACAAATTGAGTGAATAAATTCACAAATTTTGAAGGTTGGACAATGTGTTCTACAGCTTGTGTTAAGAGTTGATTTATTTGATTTTCTATATGGGTGTAGTGTGTGCTATGTAAGACTAATGCATTATTTCTAACCATAGTTGTGATTTTTATGCACTAATTGAGTTTATTGATAATGGTGGTTATTTTATATGCATAGAAACTTGATGTCAAACACTCTATGGAAATTCTTTTGAACAAAACTTTGGTGATAATTATGGCTTTGAGAGTTTAAGGAATTGATATTGATGTACATCATGTGTGAATGGATTATGGACAGCATGTGTTGCTTTTGATTGGGATTGCTATTGTTATAGATGCCTAACTATTGAACCAAGGGTGGTTCCAATCTTAGTTTTGATGATAACAAAACATGCTTAATCACTAATGGTTTGAGTTTATGATGTTAATCTTAAAG
>JAOXYD010024384.1:0-28053 GCA_028565735.1 Pinacopodium congolense | reverse complement strand
CAAATTACCCAACTCAATTACTCAATATATTGCAAGGTATAAGCTCAACATTCATCAAAAGCATCATTCATTCAATTAAACAAGATAGAAGTTTAACAAGTAATTCAAAAGTAATTTCTACAATAAAATTAGCCACTCATAATGTCAACAACATCCCCAATAACCACAAAATCCATAATAAAGATGCTAAAAGAGAAAAAGAAATAAAAACTAGATACAGTAAGCTTCTCCTCTTCTTTGCTTTAAATCTGGAAAATCTTGGTGTTGATATGCTTCTTGCCAAAAATGGAGTGATGATCTTGATTCTCCACCTCTCTCTAGCTTCAAAACCTGTTTTTAGCTCAACGAGGAATGTTTTTATTCTCTGGGCGGCCGCTCCTAGGGTTTTGTCAAATAACTCAAAAATCCTCAAATAAGTGAACCTCGTGTCATTCTTTTGCTCACAATTCCCACGATCGTGGGAATGGATATAATTCCCATGATCGTGGGAATATTTCTCTAGACTTGACAACTTTTCTAACTTTCTGCACCCTTCATTTTTCTAGCCATATCTCCTTTTCTAGATCTCTGATTAACTTGAAATTTGATTTGCAAGCTCCTCAGATGTTGCAATAGCACTTTATAAAATATCATCATATTTAGAGCTCTATAAGTCAATCTAATGCATCTTCCAAGTCACTCGAATGACTTTCAATGCTGATTTCCTGCTATCCAACCACCAAAGTGCATCAATTTATCCCTAAAATAAGATCAAACTTTACTCTTAACACTATGGTTAGATAAAGAGAAGACTTATACAAACTTACTCATAATAACCTATCAAATTCTATGCTTGGACTTTATTTTCTCTCTTTAATCTTGAAGTTCATCTCTAATGCTTCTCTTGTTATCAAGATGGTCTTCAACTTCATCTTGCTTTAACACAAACCCTTAAACATGTTCTTTAACTCTAAGGCTCCACAACCATGTATTTCAAGTCTTCACCATACACTTCAAGACTCTTTTTCTTTAATTCTATCTTGCACACAACGAACTCCACAAATATGTTAGTAAGATTATTTTGTCATCATAAAAAAAAGTGAAACTAACCTTAGTTCAACAATCTTCCCCTTTTCGACGATGATTAAATCATGTAATATTATATGCATATAACAAGAAAATTATATAAATAAACCAAACCACATACATGCAAATGTCATATGCAAACAAGGAAAAAAATTGCTACTACCCCTTCCTAATATCACATCTATCATTCTGTTCCTTTTTGTAATCATAAAAAAGTATACGTCTAATTATAAAAAGATATAAAGCTTAAATACCAAAATAAGTCGTATAAAAATTGTAACACTCTAATGTCAATATTTAAGCATGAATAAAAAATGTAATTTAATACCAAAACAAATCATACCTTAATTTTCAAATATACTCCCTTTAGTAACATACAATAAGACATACAAAAAGATGTTATAAAAATTCAAAAAGGGACCAAAATCAACTGAATTTTATTTCAAAACTTAGGTGTTGTTTGGTATAGATTTGGTTTTAACTTTTGGTTTTTTGTTTTTTTAAACACAGAAATAAAAAAATAGCATACTAATACAACACAAAAATAGAAAATAATAGTACAAAAACCAAAAACAACATACAAAAATCAATACAAAAACACAAAAATCATAGCTAACAACAATACCAAACGACCACTTAATAATCATCTAATCATCAAAGTTGATACCAATTGTCATTAAAAAGAGGTTAATACTAAAAAATCACAATGATGATACCAAAATTATTGAAAAAGAGACTCGTTTATACCAATTGTTTGTTAACAAACAAAACTTGAAACCAATTATTAATATCGCTCTCGATGAAAATCAAATTTCACAACAAGATACCACTTTTTAACAAAAACATCAACCTACATCAATAGTTGATATCAATTGTTGAAAATTTGATTTATTGATACTAATTTGAATAATAAACAATGCAAACTGATAATTTATACCAATTAATTATAGAAAGATAAGTATCATAGCTTCAATTGTTAATAAGACTTAAAACAACCGTATAACCCTATACATCATCAATACGTAGTAACAACAGAATGGATATCACTTACCGATGTCGAAAGAAATACTCTTTTTTTTAATAAAAAATCAAAGCAATTCATTAACCAAAAATCAAATTAACACTATGATACATACTCAAGATGTAAACTATCTTAAGATACTAATGAAATGTTTTAATACTAAAAAAATCTTAACTTTTATCACAAAATTATCAAAACTTTAAAATTTTACTAAGTTTCCCTAATTTAATTAAAATCATGCAACAATTTAATAAGTAGTATGAAATTAAAAATCTATTCTAATATGATGTTAAGCCAAGATGGCTAGGGTGAAGAGTGGCATTTATAGCAAGACCATGAATAATGGGCTTATGGCATGTTTCTAGTCTAATTCAACATTATAAAAAGAAGAGAGGTTCAAGGTTATGGATTTTTCTTTAAAGAGGGGCCATTATGAAATCCAACATGAGAGGTAAGTATCATAATACCTTATTTGAAAGTATAGAAGAGGTGAAAGTCGCCTTTACAAATAAGTGAAAAGGGATACTAATCAAATTTTTAATTATTTATTTTTAATTTTATTTTTCTCTTAAACTAAAACCAGAGTTGTTGTTAGGTAAATGTTGATTTGGGGAATTATAATTGTTATAGGATATAAGTATCATCCTATATTAGAAAAGAGAGGAGAGGTTAAAGTCATGGTAAGATTATTAAAAAAACTTCTTATTAAAAAAAAAACTAATCAACATTTTGTCTAACTATTTTTTAAAATTTGGTACTCGTTAGTTTAGATTTGGAACATCATAAATGGTATTAGAAAAAAAAGTCTTCCACTAGTACAACATTGAGTTAAGATGATTAGGGTGCATGGAGAGTGGTGTTAATAATAGGGTTGTTAATTGCTAAGGGGATTTTTAGTTGGGTTGTGGATTGTGGTTTTGTGTTGTGGTTGTTGTATTTTTGTATTGGTAATTCTGTTTTCTTTATCGATTTCTGTGCTGTATTAGTGTATTTTTTTATCGATTTTTGTGTTTAGAAAAACAAGAAATCAAAACCAAAAACGAAAGCCAAAGTAAACAAGGCCTAAACTAACGTAACTTGTTTTATGGTATATCACAAGTCAACGGGTTGTAAATTGTAGTATAATGGATATTTTCCCATAAGGATTAGGATTAGACACCTAAAAATTCGAGTTACACTTTGTTTAAGGCAAAAAATCAAATATCAATAACTGAAAGTAAACTAAAATAAAACAACTTTAATAAGGAAAAGTGTAGGAACTTATGAATTCAAGATTAAAAGTTGGGAATCACTTCTTTCCCTATTTTGCATCCCTATTATCTTAGTGATTAAATAATGTGTGGCTCAAGATATCCTAATATTTTAGTCACCCTATAAAGGTGTAACCAATTTTTCCTAGTTAAATAAGATAGAATTAGCCTTACAATCTCTCAATCTACAAAACCTTTTCCTAAATATCTAAGTAGTTATGAAACAATATTATAAAAAATTAATTAATCAATTAATCACTTAATATTTGTAATTCTATTAGGTGTCAACCCTTATTGTACTACCTAGCACAAATTCTCTAGCTTAATCTCTTAATCTATTGCAAGGTATAACCACAAAAAATATATCAAATATTGATTCATTGAATCAATAATAGGAGTTCAAAAAAATATTTTTAAAAGCTATTCCTATAAAAGAGTTTGACCATACATGATGTTAATAAATATCCTAACTAGCATTTTTTCTGTATAAAATATATCAAAAGAGAAGAAGAAGTAAAACTATGTAAAACTTGACACTCTTCTGTTCACTCCTAGATGCAGGAAAGTTTGGAAGTTGGATTGTTCTTGAAGAGGTGGATGATTGATCTTGATTTCCCCCTTTAGAAGCCTTCAAAACCTATTTTTAGCATTTTTAGGTAAGTTCTTAATGATTACTTGACAACTTCTAGAGTTTTTAGCCCTTAAATATGTTAAAACAACTCAAAATAGCCCAAAACATGTGAGCCCCATGTGAGGTTTTTGTCCCTACTTCCCATGATCATGGGAATTTCCTTTCCATATCTTCTACCACAATCATAGGAATTCCCATATTTGCGGACTTTATCCTTAGCCATTTCAAGTTACTTTCGAGCTTTTCCAACTTTCATCTCTTCTTGGCCTTTCGCTATAACTTCTTAATTACTTATTATATGGCCTTAAAATTTTGTGTGGAACTCAAAAACATAATTTTATTACTACCTACTTAATTTCACAAAAATTTAAGCTTCAAAACTGCATCTAATGTCTTATCAAAGTCCACTGTACCAAAACTAGTACTTATTTAAGCTTCTCTTAATCTTCTCTTTATGCAGTCCTTATGACTCATCATATTGCCTTAATATTTGATGTGGAGCTTTCTATCTTAATGCTCTAATTGGTCAAATTGATTCCACATTTTTTCTACTTCCAAAAATGCATCAACATGCCACCAAATTCTTGCATAACATGAACAATCGTAAAAAATAACATAAGCAACATTATATTCAATAGTTAATTAAATATGCACCTAAAACACATGGAGCTACCTCTCAATCATAATATAATCATTATAAAATCATGCCTAAAGGATGTATAATTAAGGTGCTATTAGTTTAGAGCAATATTTGCCTCCTAATATGCTTATAATATAGTTCTATATCAAAAGAAAAGTGAAGAATATATAGTATGTATTAAACCTTGATAACGATATTAATGATTTAATGATGCAAAATTATAAGATCCCGCATGGGAGTTAGGTATCACAATCCTATATTAGAAAGGAGACGAAAGACAAAATAAGCTTGTAGATAAACATATGATTATCTTAAATTAAATTGGAGTTGTTGTTGAATCAATTTATAATTAGAGTGTCACAACTGGAATTAAAGGAAAAAAAAGCCTTCTCCAATATGAGTTTAAGTCAATAACAAAGATAAGGAGTCTTTATAAAGATATTAGGGGTTTAATAAGGGGAGATTATGAGATTTCACTTAAGAGTTAGATATAATGATCTTATATTAAAATGGAGAGAAGATGTGAGAGCAGTTATTAACTATTGGCAAAGACTACGAATACACTGATTAACTAGCTAGTTTCAAACTTGTGATTCTTTTAATCCTAATTGGAGTTATTATTGGGTTGCCTGGACTTAAGGCATTATATATAGTATCATAATAAAAAAAATTTCTATTATGATGTTAAGTTATGACAAAGTAAGGCCATGAACAACTAATAACTCTTGACAAGTTTCTAATCTATTTCCATACTAGAAGAGGATGTGAGATTTTGGAATGTGGATTTGGTCTTGATAAATACATCAAAGGTATAATGAGGTAAGATAGCTAAATATCACATGGGATATGGATACCATAATCCTATATCAAAAAAGGAGAGGAAACGTGAAAGCATTTATCAACCCATATAAAAACTAATAATTAACTTCTTAGTTAGTTATTTTTAGAAATGTAGTTCTCCTAAACATAAATTGGAGTTATTATTAAGCCAATATATTGCCCAAGGCAAAGCCCACTTGATTGAGCCTCTGGTTGACTGCCACGTAATGGCCTTACCATCAAGTTAAAGCTTAAAACTTGCTGAATTCACAAAATTTAATGAAAATAACTTAAATATTATACTCCTCCCTCTATCTAGAAATCCTCATGATAGAATTCATGATCGAAATTTATTAAGGTCAACATGTCTTTGTTTTGTACTCTGATTCTTGAATATATACCAAAATAATAAAAAATAAAAAAATAAATATAAAACTACATCACATCCATTCTATATAAAACAAGCATCCATACTTGTGACTCTATGGCACAACTAATTTCTCTAGGACATTTGTCAAAGAAATAGTTCATGCTAATGCAAATCAAAATAATCATATAAAATAAAATTATATGCTTTTAACTAACACATAAGCCATGTACTTGTTCAAGGTAGGTGTCAATTAATTCTCTCTAGCTAATGGAAAGTATTGTACTTGCCTCATTTTGATACCAACTAACCCTTTAAGGTCAACATAACAGTACCTTTCCCAATTAAGTGTCTCCTAATTTATTTCAAATATTGGATTCATACCTGTCTCATCTACTAGTGACTAATTTTCTTCAACCATGGAATGGTACTTATCTTATTTTAGTGTTAAATAATTCATCTTAGTCAATCAATTAGTATATGCTCTATTATAACACTAGTTAATAGGCCTTAGTCATCCATACTTATTGTCATAAGTCATATATATTCACACAATCGCTCTTTTAAGGCCCTAAATAACATAAATAACATAATTTAAATCATTCATCACACTTAACTTTCATATCAGATAATAAATACACATCCACAACTATATTTCAAGATACTTATATGTGTTTATTGACACCTTAAATTAAAAGAAACATGCTTATAAACCTTTATTTGTCTACAAAGCATGAAAAATATGCATGTTTCACATTTATAAATACCTAATTTTGTCAAATATCTTGAATTAGAATTCCCTAACAATTTATCTAGAAATAAAAATTAAAGGAAGAAAAAAATTAAGCAATGCCCAATAATAAAACATTTAATATGCTTAAATAACAAAACAATAAACCTAAAAAGTTTAATTGGCATAAATGACTAGCTTTCATATGAAAGGCTCCTTAATTTCCTTCTATGTGCTTTAAAAATTATTCCACTGTCACCTAAATCCTCTGAATGTCAATGAATTCCATTGGCACAACCTTGCTTTCACTTTCAATTTGCCTCTCATACCTTGAACATCATTATGCTTTTGTTTCCTAAAATTTATTAACCATAAAAAATGATGACTATTTCCATTAAAAACTATTTTTAAATAGTAGTTTTGATGCATGCTCTTATACTTATCAACCAATATTTCCTAAAACCTAAAACTACTATATATATAGGGTATAATTATTAACTGGTAGGGATAAATTATGTTGAATTTTGATATATATTTTAATCATGGTTTCATCCCTATATTTGATGTAAAAGTGTCTAATTTATGTTCATTTTGATTTTGAGAACAAGATTGATCATTGAATATAAATATTAGTAGAAAGAGATAAGTTTGGAGGAGAATTGGGAGAAAATAAAGTAAGGAGCTAATGGACAGAGACTTAAACAGTGGTTTTTGTAGATCATTAATGGCATTGTTTAAGTCCTATCAAACAGACATTTAACTCCCATTTCTAGATTCTTCAATGGTGATTGACAGGGAGCTGTTTGAGTTATTGTTAACCATTGTTAAAGTCCCATAAACTTTGTTTCACATTAAATTGAGAGGCAATCAAGTCTTTTGGCTATCCAAATGCCCTAAAACCTATTTGAGGTCTATTTAAAGGATGGAGAAGACCATTTTCATTAGTTTTGGTTCCCCACTTAGGCAGAACTTATTTTTGTTGGTTTCTTTTTTTGGTTTTATAGATTTGAGTAACTTTCTTTCAATTATGCCTTTATAAAACTCGTTATTAGTTGTCGAGTTGCATATTTCTTTATCTTTTTATTGATTTCATTACTGCTTTTCTATTTTCATTTCATTTAGGTTTTGTTAAATACTTATTGAATCTTTGATTTTTGTTAGTTTAATGTTAAATCTTTAGTTTGTGTTCTTATTAATTTTAGTATGTTAGCTTAGTTTTCTCATAAATTAGAAGATATTTGATGGATTAATGGATTATAATTGTGATAATTGAATGTGTTTTGTGTTTTATGCTAGGATTGAGTTGGAACTCTAGCTAGATGTCAAGAATCAAGGATTATATTATAAGGTTGATCATCCTATTTGTGATTTATAGTTTGAAAGCTAGGTTTGAGCAATTACAATGCGTAGCGATAGGCTAATTGATTTTGAAAGTGAACTTAATCAACTTAGCCTGAAGCTCCAGTTCTTTAGGTTACATGATTCAAGCTTGCGAGATTGTGACCTTAGTTGGCTATACCCTAGTTCATAATACTATTATACCACTAAATTTAGAGAGTTTGTTTTAAGTTATCGCATAGTTAGGAGTATTTTCAAATCTTGTTGGATTTATCTAAAAATGGAGAAACTTAGGAATCAAGAACTTATTTGTATCTATAGACTAGCATCTTAGGCATAACATAATCTTTTTGTTTTCAATGATTGATTATAATTCATGAATTTTGAAAATGTCTTCTGCTTAACTTTTCATTTTTGTTATTTGGTTCTTTCTTTGTTTGCTTTAATTTCATTAATTGACTATTTGTTTATTTAAATTCAATCGCACAAGGGATTTTCTTTTATTTTTATTTTATTTTCTTTTGTGCAACATTAGAAATAGTAAAGGCACTACCAGCTCTCTATAGGATCAACCCCGACTTATTCTACTACATAGCTAGGAGGTTAGGTTAGGTATTTTATTATTTGGTAGTCAACAACAGACGTTACCATCAATTATGAGCCTTAATTAGTCTTGAAAACATCTTATGACCTGTATATAATCATCTCACTTTTATATAGCCTCTTGAATATCAACATAATCTGATATTCTTATAAATTTTTTGTTCTCCAAATACTAGATAATGCTTTGTGATGTCAATAAACTATAATAATATATTTTACGCCAAAATTTTCCTTTATACTTAAGTGCTACTAACATAATTAATTAATTGTACAATTTCTAAACATACATTATCAACTTCTTACTTAATTAAAAAATATTTATATAATTCCTAAAGTTTTAATTTCCATCAAATTATAAATATCATAACATCAAAATTTTAGGGTCTCATAGTTTTTATATTAACAAAGAAAATCATAAGATTTAAGTGTGATAATGTTTCCATTTTAAGAAGCATATTGCAAGATTTATGATAAACACCATGTTCATAAATTATAGGTAGAGTATAATGATTCTACTATAATCACATAAAAAAAACTTGATAATCATATGTGGAACATAATGTACTTTATCTAAACATGTCAACCTTACATACAAAAACTTTCTTTTTTATTTATCTAAACATGTCAACTTTACATACAAAAACTCTATTTTTATTTATCCAATGTATATACTAGTTATTTATACACTTTATTCAAATAGTATTTCGATAAATAATGACAATTTTATATTCATAAAGAATATATAAATATTATAGTATAAATAATTGTCAACAATAATATATAACATGAAATAATAGTATTCTATCAAAAGGAAAATTGATAAATTAAAAAAATCAAAGGTATGTTTTTACTAAAAATTAAAAATAAAATATAACTAAAAGAAAATAAAAAATAAAATTCTAGTTTACTAATTTAATGTTGTTTCAAAAGAAAAACATCCTTAGACGGTTAAGGATTTGACTTGGTGATCATATTGTAGTAACACAAACAAATGTCCTTCTTTAAATGATCGAGTGATTCCTGTCTTCAAAAACATTCTTTTCACTTTGGATTTTCTTTTTGCCAAGTTGATCCGTGCTAGATCATGGAGCAATTACCTTAAACCTTTTAATTAAATTTCATGAAACCGCAACTACATGTCCCATATATGCAAACATACAACAATTTAAGAATGAAAATCAATTGAAAAGGCCTTAACTTCTGAAAGTTATCCAATTTAACAGTAAAAGAATTATTAGGATTAAATTTGTACTCTTAAAGAATTACTTCAGTTTAGTATTCTTGGATTTTAGATTGAGCCCTATTAATGCAAAGCTACCTAAGAATAAATCCTAGTGAACCCACGGATAAATTTTAAATCTCATTAAGAAAGTTAAATCAATTAATTGGAGATCAATTATTTAGTTATTGGGAACCAATCACTCAACTATACAGAATCAAGTGTTCTAAAGTAAATTCTAATAAGTTCCGAGTTAAAAACAAAGGATGAAAAGCATTCTTTTCATTTGTAATAAACCAAACAAATCTCAAACTCTACATCATGTTGATCAAATCTCTCTTTTATTAGGAAACTAGTTAACAAACATTAAACAATATTAAACAGTTATGGTTTAAAAATTAAACAACTTCTGATTTCAAAATTAAACATTGTATAGAACCATCAAATGAAAAAAAAACAAAGTAATTAAACCTAAACTAACAGAATTAGATTCCATGGGATTATGCCCCTAGTTTTTTTTAACTCCATTTCTTGAAGTTCAGTTGGCACATATATCCCCTAATTGGCTAGTCATACTCGTATCATTTGCCCAGTTAACAAAAGGATTCATTAGTTTTTAACTTTAAATAGAAATATACTTTCTCTTTGACCCATAATAACTCTTTGTCGTTGAATATCTTCGATAATTTCTTAGAAGGGTTTTATCAACATGTTTAATTGGTTATATACCATATGCTCCTTCCTTTTCAAGTTTTTAACCACCTCTGAAGACCTAATTGAGTTAAAGTTGAATCTATTAGTTCGGAAGACGTTATCACAATATTATGTCAATTTATAATATAAATCATTCCACCTCTTACTCTTTCCATGAGGGCGAAAGATAGTAGCCTGATGGACCATTTATTGAGTTGTTGATGTTAACCTAATGATGCCATCCTCAATATTTTCATTAGAATGAGAAATAATGAGATGATGGATCAAGACAAATAAAATGAACTATAAGTGTACGGAGAGTCCTTATTATCAGATTTTTGATCTAAATATTCAAATGTTAATAAGGAGATATATTCTCTTTAAATTTTTATTAAAAATTTTACTACTAATTCTACTTAGAATCTGACATTTTTTTCTATCCTACGTGTCAATTTCACATACCATCACTACATAATGAACTTAGTTTGACTTTCATGAACAATTATTTCATTTTTCACCCTGTATGCTTACTTGTGTAGCCGAATTTGTATGTCAATATATAATTTATATAATCTATTTGAGAACAACATTACCAAACCATATAGAAACTGAAGAATTTTGAGGAATGTTGGAAAGAAATTAAACCATTGATATAGGTATTTATTATTTATCAACCCAAAAATTTAAAGTTATGAATTACGAGTTGTATTTTTTTATATAAGTCATTGTATTTTTATATTATTTTTTAACATGAGATAATTTGTAACAAAAACATTTACGCATAAACAGATTAATATACTACGCAAACTGCACCATACATTGTTTCACCAGTAAACGTTGTGAGATGTTAGATGCCCTGAAAGAAAAATAAGATGCCATTCCTTTTCTTTATTTTGTTATATTTGTTTTCAAGGGGAATCCTGTTCTCTCCCTATGCAAAATTGTTACATGAAATTTGGTATTCAGAATGCAAAAGTAAACAAAAAAAGATAGAATAAAAACCAAATTCATGTTGCATCGGAAGAGGAGAATTGTGAGAGATGCTGATTCCTATATATTAAGAGATACGTGTTGGCTTTTACCTATTATGCCTCGTCTGAATCATTCTGTTGAGCTTTTTGAAAGTGGCAGTGCTTGACCCTGTCCAGTTACAACCTGGAGTGGATTCAAAGACCTTGCTGGTATGTGATAACCGAAGATATACATAAGCTATTAAAAGACATCTCAAAAGAATATGAATAGAATGTTATACTTGCCTTCTCATAGACACTAACTCCTTATTCCATTTTCCTTCCAAACTACTTGAGCACAAATCCTTCATACAGAAGAAAATAAACTGAAAAAAACACTGAACTTAGTGGACCTATGAAACGAACAAATTAGTTATATGTATTTAGTAAATCAAATTGATGGTTTCTGTCTTATTTCAATCCAAGTAAGATTATCAATCTCTATTAGCTAGGATTATGTATTTCAACTGCTTGTTTTTTCAGTAGCTGATCACCTAATAAAAGTGGCGTTATTTTATTCAATTAGCCAAATATTTTTGTACGGTAAGTATGTTTACATAATAATGTTTCTTTCGAGTTAATAGGAACAATTTTCTATCAGGTTTGAGGTAGGCACTTAGGTAGCCATTCTCCTTTACCTCTTCAAGAAACAAATAGAAGGATTAAAGAAGTGAAGAGAATGCACACAACATACTAATAAAAACTTGCCAAATATTGCAATCGAAATGATGCGATTTGATGATAAAAGCTTACGTTTCTTAGGCAAGAACTAATACTCTTTTTAACTTATATGTATGATCTATCAGAAAAAAGGAGAATATAACTAAAATCTCATGCATGCAAGGATATTGTTATTCATAATTTTTCTTTTACATAACGTATGCATGGAGCAGGAAATCCATAGATTTTAAGTAAGCTGTGCAATCTCTTTTGCTTTCCATGTGTAATTGTTTCAGGTATGAACCTGTATATGATAAAAAATATTAATTTTAAAAAATTAATTAGTGAAGTTTATAAGTAAGTTTGTATCCACAACATCATTATATTTACGATCTATTCTCAAAAGTTTTTGAGTTATTTTCTTCATTAAGTTGCAACTTGTCTCTGCAGCAAGAATCACGAAATATTCCTGAAACTTTATGGGTAGAACTAACGCTTTTTCCGTCTATAAAAGCAAAACCCTTCTTTCAAAATCCCATGTAACACAAAAAGATTTAGTACTTATTTAATTTTCACAACATGTCGAAATTTCGAAGCAAGAACATGCTACTTATCAGGTTGGCTATTATAAATAAGTAATGTACTTTTCAACTCTTTATATTTCACGTACTCTCTTCTTCTTCATTGTGATGAATATGTGGGATCGTCGTCTTCTTAATGGATTTTTTTGTGTATGTATGTTGGAGCATCATGCATGCAGTAGGAAGTTTGGAACAGAAAACATAAACAACCAGCAGGGAGTGACAACTGGGGCATCTATAGTGAACAATAAGGCAAAAGATGTGTTAGAGTGTGATAATATAAAGCAGACATTTTGGATGAAAGATCCCAAGACAGGTAATTGGATTCCTGAGACCCACTTTGATGACGTTGATGTTGCGGAGCTTAGAGAGAAGCTCTTGCCGAAAGCACACAAACAACCTTAAACCAATTATCCACCGAGGATCCTTCAGTCCGTGGACTTCTATATTCAAAGATCATTACTATATAAAAAGGGAAGATATATATATATATATATATATCTCTGTGTGTGTGTGTGTGTGTATTATATTTAAAATTTGTCAAGACATAATTCAACTCCCTCGTACCTCTATACTTGGTCTTGCTTATCTTGAAGTAGAATAAGTCAAGTGCAAATTTAAATTTAAAAATTCAAATTATGCTTTTTCTTGATTTTAGGCTTGATGAAGTCGAGTTTTATAGCTTAAAACCATGCAAAGTGCCTATAAATGGCTTCACTTTTGTAGGTTGTTAGTACATGCATTAATTAGTAAATCCACTGCTATCAAGCCACATGCACAGCAGCATTGATCAAATTCCAGTTTGCTGTTCAAGTTTTGTTTTCTTCTTTTTCAATATTTGGTATTAGAACCAATTCCTATTAAGTGTAAACACGTGAGGACTGAGTGAGGTTGGGTAAATTTCATCCATCAACTTAGTTATGGTGGCAGTAGCAAACCAAACACAAATTCCTCAAAATAGTCCCATTTTGAAAGGATCAAACTACCCCTTTTAGATAGTTCAAGTGAAAATTATCCTCATTACCTACGATCTTTGGGAATTTGTAAAAGAAAGGCATGAGTTACACGAAAAAGATGCTAGATCCACTGTTGCAAAAAGAAATGAGTTCAAAGGGAAGACTAACAGAGATGTTAAAACCTTGTTGATGATAGAAAGAGCCTTGAATGATTCTATCTTTCCAAGGGTGATGATGGCTTCACCATCAAAGCAAGCATGGAATATTTTAGAGAGACTCTACCAAAGATTAGACAATATCATGAGCATGAAGCTGCACTCTCTTAGAAAAGAGTTCGTATAAATGCAGATGACGTTAATTGAAGGAGTTTAAGAGTTTATAAATAAGGAAAATGTCCTTGTAAAGCAGATAAGGACTCTTGGTGAAGAACTTTCAAACCACAAAGTTGTTGAAAAACTTATGAGAAGTCTACCATAAAAGCATGATCATGTGGTTGCAACTATTGAAGAATCAAAGGACTTGAGAACATACACCATTTAAGAGATAGTTGGCTCCTTATTATCTCTTGAGGAATGAATATGAAAAGCAGAAGGTAGTGGAGTACTCAGTAGGTCTTTAAAAGTAATGTTGAACTAGAAAAATGCAATCTCATTTTCTTTGGAATAGGAGAAACTAGAGGAAAAGGTTCATATTGAAGAAAAGGAAGAGGAAGAGGCAGAACCACGCAAGTAGATGTGAGAATTGGAAGAATGTAGCAATGTAGGCACAGTGATAAAAATAATCATCTAGAAAGAAATTGTTGTTTTAAGAAAGAGTATACAATGCCTAATTGTTCTCATTGTAATAAAATAGGAAACTTAAATGATTATTGTTACCATAAAAAGAAGGCAGAAAATTTCATGAAGAAAGAATACAAGGAAGAATTGTTATTCATCGCAGTCTACAACTTAGCTTTAACAAATAGACTTGACTTAATTTGGTATTCAGGCTATAGTAAACATATGATAGGGAACTAAGAGCTATATATCTCCATGAAGCCATGTGCAAATTCCCATGTAAAACTTGGAGATGATAAGGAGATAAAAGTTGTAGAAATTAATACAGCTTTAATTGATAGCTCATCACAAACTATCAAATAATGAGTTTAACTAAACCTTACTATGTAGTAATGTAAGTTAAGGTTGAATCCACAAGGAGTTAGAGAGAGTTCACGCTATTTCTAATGTTATGCTAACAGAAAATAAAAAAGAAATAATTGCTCCTAAATTTTTGAACAATTAAAAATAAATATAAAAGGCAACTAATGAAATTAAAACAAATAAGTATAAAGAAAAATAAAAACAAATACATAATGATAATGGAAAGCTAGCCAGAAGATATATATGAGATTTTAGACTTATAATTGATCATAAAAAATATATAGATTGTGTTTTGTCTAACATACTAGCCTATGGTTTGAAACAATCTTTCTAAATTTAATCGTGTGATAGCATTAAACATTAGGGTACCACTAACTTAAGCCATAATAAATAAACTTGCTTAGGATAAGTTAATTAAGTTTACCTACAAAACCACTTAACTTATTTCTACCTATAGTATTTGCTAATGATGATTAGGTATCAAAAGGCTATATCTAACAATTGAACTAGAAATCGTTAATAAGATGGGTAAAGCTATAGGAAAATACCTAATTCATATCATTCAACCTAAATTCCAATTTAATCTTAACTTAAAACACAATGCTCAATGCAAATTAAGTCAATTATCACAATTATAAAGCTATTATCTCATTAATATCTTCTTACCTAAAGGAAATTTATCCTAACATATTGAAATTATATAAAATAGAAAATAGATGAACAATAAACATACTGAAATAACAAATAAAAAGGTTAGAAATGAAGAACAAATCTACTAAAAATGGAAATAAAGTAACCTATTAACAAAATATCAACGTTCATATACTAAAAAGGAATAAAAATCCAACCTAAATATAAGAACAACAAAAAAATGCGAATAATAGTAATAGGGAGCACAGACAACCTAAATAGAGAGTATTTGAATACTTAAGAATACCCAAAACACTAAACTAAAGAGATTAAAAGCAAAATAGTAACAAAATCTAACTTAAACCCTAAAAACATGAAGAAATATAAGGAAAATAAGATGATTATCCAAGAAAATGATGGAGGCTACTAGATAATGCCCTCTCTGGAGCTTTAGGAGCCCTTAAATACCCTTTCCAATCAGGGTAAGGCTGAAGATGGTGAAAATACTTATTTTCCCTTTTTTATTTTTTGGTGAGAGAGAGCAATACTGCAAGTCAGCAACATATACAGAGGTTTACTAACCTACTGTATATAACCCAATCTTCAAACCTACATAGTGGTTTACTAAACCACCTTATATTTCCTCAGACCTCCATATATCTCCCAGAATCATAGGTTTTTACTTTATTTTTGCTATAATTTCTTCCAAAACTTGGTTTTTTGATTTAGAACTTATATTAACACCTCCAATCTATCATTTAACACAATATGACACAATTTAAGAAAATTTAAACTAAAAATAGGGATGAATTTAAGTGAAATGATATACCCAAACTTAATACAATACATACCTATCATCAATCTCAATCATTGAAGCGAAAAGGTATATTTAAGAGGTAATGTATATATCTAAACTTGGAAATAATATTCTTAGATTGGGAAACTGATTAAGAAAGAATTATATCCTATCTTTAACAATCAAGAATGCTCAATTTATAATGAGGAGACTATGCAATTAATTTTAAAGGAAAAGTTGGTAGCTAACAAGATGTTTCTTGTCTGTTTTTAAGCTAAAATTAGTGATTCAAATAAGCTTTCTAGCAATGACTTATTCACATGGAATAAGTTGGTTGCTTAGCTTTTGAACATGAATCTAGTTATAGGACTTCAAGACATGAAGAAGTTTAGAAAAATTTGTGATTCCTATGACTATAAAAAGTAGTACAAAAAAAAATGACCTAAAGAAAAAACTTAGAGAGCCTAAAAAACCCTATAAATTATATATGTGAATTGTTATGGCTCAATGCAAATTAAATCCTTAAATGGAAATAGGGAATTCATGGTAATAATTAATGATTACTCGAGACTAACATGAATTTACTTCATGAAAGAAAAGTCTGTAGTCTTGTATTGCTTCATGCAATTCAAGGCACTGACATACAATCAATGCAATAGAAGGTGAAAGTCTTGAGGATTGATAGGGGAGAGGATTCCTCTCAAGGTAATTCTTAGTTATTGTAGTAAGGTGGGAATTGAAAGGTTACTCATTACTAGTTATGCATTACAACAAAATGGCATTGTCGAGAGGAGAAATTTAACCGTAATAGATGTAATCAAATGTACTTCATATATTTTAAAAAGAATTTGCAACAACTGTAGCTTATTTTCTAATTAGGTTCCCTACTCATGCACTGAAAAATAAAACTTCTTTTAAAGATCAGTTTAGAAGAAAATATTTTATTAAACACTTTAGAGTTTTTGGTTCTGTAGTTTATTTGTTTATTCCAAATCCATTGAGTCAAAAACTAGACTAAAAAAGAATAAAGAAGATTATTATTAGCTATATTCATTAAAATAAAGTCATTTATAAACTAATTCATAATAGAGGTGCAATATTTGATTAAAATGATGCTTAGAACTGGAATATAATTGAATTAAAAGGTATTTCTATTAGTCTTTCCATGAATCCAAATGAAAAAGTAGCTGAAAAACTTGAAACTAAAATTGAAACTAGAAATTCTTATCCAGTTGCTAGAACTAGAAGCCTTGAAGTAATTTATCAAAATTGTTAGTATGGTTTTCTTACATTAGAACCAAACACTTTTGATATTATTACCAGTTGTCTAGGATAGAGAAATGCAATGAAATAAGAAATGGAAGACATTGAGAAAAAAAAAATTTTGGAGCCTTCTTTAGCTATCTCTAGGAACAATTTAAACTAGCCTCAGGCAGAACTTTAAATTAAAATACAACTCAAATGGATCCTTACTGAATCATGAAGTTAGGCTAGTTGATCAAGGATTTAGATCAATTCATCATGAGCTTTTTTGTATCCTTCTTCTTATTGATTATTATTGTGAATCATACAATGTTTAGGAACTAATCCATTTACAAAATTTGTATTTTTACAAACTCTAGGATGTTTTTATTATTCTTGAATTAACTTTTTATTTTCAGATTTGATGTTGGAATTGTTTATGGATGTAAATTACTTCAGATTTAAATATTATACGAATGTAAACTTTTATTCTAAAGCCTGAATTTTTTGTATAATTGATTGAGAAAGTATTATATGCTTTAGATCATTTTATACATCATATATTTTGCATGGACTCCTAGAGATAGTCTTACATAAGATATCCGAGTTAGGTGTGAGCTTAACCAAAATAATAAGCTCCATAAGGGAATTAAAGCATTCAATTAATAGGTTTATTTTCTCTCTTTACAGGATAGGTGTTTCTTTTGTATGACCTAAAGTCACCCTATTGATCTACTAGAGCTAGATCTTAAGGCAGAGCGAACATTCAAAATAGGTTTACGAGATAATAAATCAGAAAGTAGTGCAAAGTTGGAGATCCTAAAGCCACATTCATATAACATGGATAGAGAGTTATGATGATCAGCACAGTTGACCATGGACAATCTCCCATAACCTTTGTTACAGGGCATGAAGTCAAGTATAAAAAAGCCAAAGGTAGAGAGTGTGTTTGAGATTAAACTGTAGAAGTTCTAGATGTTGTAGAATTATGTATAGTTCAATAGGCTTCAAGATGAGGATCCTAATGCCCATATGGCAAACTTTCTAGAGATCTACACACTTTTAAATTAAAAAAAATGTGTCCAAAGAGGCTATCAGGTTATGATTATTTCCCTTTACATTATGTAGTAGAGCAAAGTCATGGTTGAAGTCGAATCCACTTGGTTTTATCACTTCTTAGAACTAATTAGCTAAAAAGTTCTTAACACGGTATTTCCCTCCTTCTAGATTAGCTAAATTGAGTAACAAAGATATCTCTTTTTAGTAGTGAGGGTAGAAAAATCAATATGAATTTTGGAAGCATTGGAAGGATAAGATTAGGATGTGCCCCTATCATAGCTTTAAGTTAGGCATGTTAAAGCAGATGTTCTATGGAGGCCTTAACTTCACCAAGAAGCAATTGATAGATACATCATTCAATGGAACGACTAACTTTAAGATACTTCAGCCCTTGTAAGAGCTAATTGAATACAACCATGAATGCCTATCGGTAAGGGAGCACATGATAGGGACCTAATCCCAGTAGAGGAGTGCATAGCTGATAGAGGTTTATTTATAGTGTTTGTCATGATATTTTGATATAAATTCACTCCTATTTTTATGTTTAATTATTTAACTTATGTTTGAAATTATGTAAATTGTAGATTGACCCTAAAAAAAGAGAAATTTTGAAAAAAAATCAAGTTTGGAGCCATTTTGGACATAAATGTAGAGTCTATTCATCCCATTTTAGGTCCTTGTAGACCACCATTTAAGTCATCTTTTAGAGTTAAATGTGGGGGGTTAAACAGCTTCATTTAGGTCATTTTTAAGTGTCGTTTAAATAGATATTGTGAAATATTTTAGCTGGAATTCTAACCAAAACAGCTCTAACTTGCACCAAGTTGTAGCCACTTTTAGGGGAGATATTTATTGATGATCTAAAGCTATTTTAGCATGAAAAAAAAAAGAAAAAGTATGTTATTAGATTAAAATTTTAGATTCTCTTAAGTTATATGGCTCTTTTCTTATGCTCTTCATCTTTTTAGTTATGTTCTGCAAATTTAAGCTTGTTTTTTAGGATTGTAAGAGCTAGAACACATGATTCATATTTGTAAACGTGTTTGTAACAACATTTAGAGCTTTCTTAACCTATTTTTACATTGAAATCCAATTTTTGATTAATATAATCAAAGATATGGTGTTTATAATGAGTATGATGTGTTCTTTAATTCAAATGAATGGTTAGTAAATGATCTAAATATATTCTTATGCATGATGGTGGGCTATCCCTTACTTATTTTGAATGTTTAAAGCTTATCTTAACTTGGTCACTTAAAATAAAGATGAAAGATGGTTAAGGAACCTTGAACAACAACCTTAATCATTGGAAAAATTAGTAACCAACGTGATTTTATTTAATACATGACCATTAGTTGATTAATCATAATCATTTTAATCTAGAAATAAAAAAATTTAGGTTAAACTTCTTGAATTAAAGCCTACTTCTTAAATATATGGGTGGACCAATTAATAGAATAGGAATATTAGAGAAAACGCATTGACTTTATCAGAGCCTTGTCTTGAATTAGTGAATTTGTAACTCATTTAGATCATTTAAAACCAAAGCCTTAGTCATTTAATCCATATGAGTAATCTTAAACTCATTCTTAGTCTTCTTTGCATAACTTAAAGCTTTTAATTTAATTTGGTAATTTTAGTTATTTAATTCTCTTGATTTGGCCTCTCTAGATAATTTTGATTCAAGTGACTTAGTACTTGTAAAGTTGATCCTGAGACAATAATTCGGATATGAAATACTCCACTTTATTAATTATTGATCGATATACTTGTTAAATAGTTGGTTTTCAAATTATTTTAAGAAAGGGGGCTTAAATTGCTTAGTTTGATAACTAATTTCGATTGATTGTACAAAAATAAAAACCAATAATAATAGCATAGATGCAATGGCCTAATTAAAAGCCAAGGTGAAGGCCCTCACGAGGAAGCTAGAAACCATAACAATAGCATCGATCTTAACTCAAGCAATGGCTTGTGATATTTATGGATGTGATCATTCCAATCATAAGTGTCAGTCAATGAGAGTTAGAGTACTTGTAGAGTAAGTGGAGTACGTGAGAAAATTCTAGAATAACCTCTACAATAATACATATAACCATGAGTGGTAAAATCATCTTAATTTCTCCTGGCGAGCTCAAGGTCAACAAGGAAAAAACGAACCTCTTGGCTTCTAACCTCAATACCAACCTAATAAGCAATCCAGCTTAAAGGAGTTATTAGCCAAATACATCACTGCATCTAATGCCCTTTTCCAAAATATTAAAGCATCAATTAAGAGCTTAGAAAACCAAGTGGGGCAGCTTACCAAAAGTTTTTTTGAGAGACCCCCAACTACCTTACCTAGAAATACCAAAAAGATTCCAAGAAAGCAAGTGCATATGGTATTCATAAGGGTTGATGAGGAAGCTATAGAGATGGTGTATAAGGAGCAAGACATAGAAGAAGAAGGGGAAAATAAGGAAGTTCATGAGGAAGGAACTAAGCCATTCTAAAAAAAACATTCACTAAACAATTAGAGTAGCGTACAAGTATGTATCTAGAACTTGTTGAGAAATTAAACACTAATACCCCTTTGGTTCTCTCTTTCAGGAGACAAAAAACATAATGTTTGTATATAATGTGCTTAAGGAAAAGAAAAATAAAAAGACCTCAAGAATGATAATGAATAAAGAATGCCTGGCCATATTTATTGACAAGCTATTGTAAAAGTTAAAGGACATAGGAAGTTTCTCGATCCATTGTATAATTGGTAGCTTACATGTACACGATCCATTAGTTAACAAAGGAGTTACTATAAATCTTGTGTTATATAAATTGTTTCATGAATTAGGATTAAAGATCACAAAGCCTACTAGGATGAGGATATAGTTAGTAGATAGATCAATGAAGTATCCTAGGGGAATACTAGAGGATGTACTTATGCTAGTTGATAGATTCATAATCCCTATTGATTTTGGGATGTTGGATGTTGAGAACGAAGATGAGATTCCTTTAATTCTAAGTATGCCTTTTCAAGCTACTTTAAAGGTGCTAACCGATATTCTAGAAATGAGATTAGCTCTTATAATTAAGGATGAATTAATCTCATTTTCTAATTCTGAAACTATTATATGATATTTGAATGAGAAGTCATATCTAGCTTCTTTTGGCAAGAATTTAACTGTTTTACATGAGACGCTAACTTGTGAACCCCTAGAGTTTGACTTTTTAATGATGTCAAGCTTTGGTTTTTGTACAGGTGGATGCAAAGGACCTAGACAAATGGAGAAGGAATTATGAAAAGGAAACAAATAACTCTAAATGGAAGAAGAAAAAGAAGGTCAAGAAGAAGAACACTCAAAACACCTAACAAAGAAAAAAAGAGGTCCTTGAGCTAATGACGTAAAAACAAGCGCTTTATGAGATGCAACTCACTAATTATTTTCTAAATTTTGGTTTCCTTTTATTTACTTTATTTAACCCTTTTGTGAATTAGTCCATAAAGGTTATATTTTGCATATTTGAAGTGTTTGCATTTACTTATGCTTTGTATAATTTTTATGTATTACTTAGTTCTTAAGTGCATTAGGGCAATTTAGAACTCATTTAGTTGTTTAAATAAACCTAAAAAATATAAATAAATAAAAATATAAAATCATGGACATGATCATATCCGAGATTGAGTCAAGGATGTGTTAAAACACGTTAAACTCGACCTCCTCTCCCATTTTTCAAAACTCTCCCATCCTACCCTCTTTCTTATCATCTTCCACTCCTCTCCAACCCTTAATCCCACCTCTCCAACTAGGTTTTTATTCTTTATTTCACTTGTTTCTCATCAATTCATAATGTATGCTTTTCATCTCTCATCATGCTTTGGGGAGTTTAGGTTTCTTTTACATTTTATGGTTTGATTCCATCATTTAAGTGTTCAATTTTTAGACTAGAATGCCATATTACATGAATTTCCCATTATTTCAAATTAACCATAAATAAATGTATTGATTTATTTACCTTTTCATAGGGGATTTGATAATTTCTAAAACTTTTATACTCTTACCCATTGGAATTGTGGATTTGGCTACCTTTAAGGTTTTATTATGATGTTTTGATGATTATTGTATATGAGAAACTATATATTGATGTTGAACTACTTACAAAAAGTGACGGTGATTGACATTGGGATGGCTGGTTGAAATTAGATGTTTAGAGAATGGGATGGATAAATGTGGTGCCTTTTTTAGTTAGAAATGATTTGGAGCTCTTTTATTAGATTACTATAATCTTTAGAGTTAAGGAAATTCATGCTTTATGTTCGATCTGTCTATATTTTCGCCCTTTAACTTGATCCATGCTTTGATGTCATTCCTCTCATATGAGTTATGTAGGAGATGTTGCCACAAGTTGAGACCATATGTTTTTTAATTGTTAAAGCACACTATATGATTCATTAAATGAAGCTTCATTAGCTACTTGATTACCATTGCAATGTGTTTACTTCTTTACATGGCTTAATACTTATTGAAGTTATGTATTATCTTGTAATCTCATGATTTTTTTTTTTTTGCAATCCTATAAGAATAAAATGTTGAAAAAAAAGAAGTCATTAAGAAATCTCTCCATGATCAGCCTTCATCATCAAGAAGAATTGGCAGTGCATTATATACTCCCAAATTTTCCAATCCCAGTTTCTTCCAAATGTATAATACATGAGAAGTCTGATAATTGACCTCACTAAGTATCTCCAGTTTAATGATCTAGAGAGTTTAAGCATTACAGACTCCATTTGATACTATCTTAGGGAAGGAGGGTGGGACTGCTTCACTAAGATATAGGAACCAGGCTTTAGGAACCTCTTCCGTGAGTTTTTTACTACCTTTTATTTTTCCAAGTACCTGGGGACAACAGATAGAAATGACATGGTGCAATTCTAACTTGATAGAGACCCTTCTCAATGTTTATAAGGGACTTCAATTCTATATTGGGATTGGAGGAGTGACATTTCAAAAATGATCTTATGATGAAACATGCCTACTTAGAGTTTGTGACCCCAAATTAAGAAATTCGATTTTGGGGTAAGATTGGCAAGGGATAGTTCAGGGCAGGTGTAACTAAGAGCACCAAAATCACCTCTCTAGCACTTCGAGTCCTTTATTACTTAATTAAATACATAATGAGGGGCTTGCATGAAAATGAGAGGTAGTGAAACTCAATGAACTTATCCATTTGTTGTGCATAACCAATAATGCCCTTTTAACATCACAAGCGCACTAGCTCTTCACTTTTCCTATCAGTATACCAAGGTCAGAAGGGCACCAAGTGATTCTTCGTATGTCACGTAATTAGCTAAGAATTTGGGAGTTAGTTTAGGCTAAATGGACCTAGGAGACTAGATCTAGGTGGAGCCTCTAGACTCTACAATATGGATTCAGATAAGGCTAGCACAAAGGATGCATAGAATTCTCACACTTAAAAGGGCTCGACCCTTTTAAGTATACTCTTCATTTTTCCTATCAATATACCAAGGTCAGAAGGGCACCAAGTGATTCTTCGTATGTCACGTAACTAGTTAAGAATTTGGGAGTTAGTTTAGACTAAATAGACCTAGGAGACTAGATCTAAATGGAGCCTCTAGACTCTACAATATGGATTCAGATAAGGCTAGCACAAAGGATGCATGGAATTCTCACACTTAAAAGGGCTCGACCCAAGCCGAGGACAAAAACATTAGTGAAGAGTTAGAGCATAACGACAATTATGATGAATAAGAGGCTAGGGCCATTGACACTGTCCATTACTCAAGTGTTAGACCATCTACTACAATGGACTCAGATCAGCTCAGTGCCCAAATAGAGGCTTTATGCCTCAAGAAGAGAAATTATAAAGTAATAAACAACATTAGATGGATCTATTTTCTAACACTCGTAGTTGGAGAGATGGAAAAAGATGCAAAGACAAAGACAAAGACAAAGATCCATCGAAAGAGATAGGAGCAGTAGCAGGTATAATGGCAGTAATATATGAAGTTTTATCCTCTGCCACCTCCACCACTAGTTGAAGATTGATTCGAGTCATGGATCCTAAGCAGCCCGGATTTTTTTATTTTTCTTTATTATATTGTTGTTTGAAATTTACTTTCATTTCATTGTAGTTAGTTGATTTCAAGGACTTAGTTTTTTATTTTTTATTTATTTTTTGTTTTTATTTTATCTTATTTTGATTTAATCTTTTGAAAAGCCTATGCTTTAGTGTTGCTCTTCATGTTTCAATCACAAGCTTTATATTGTCAACCTTCTACCACATGGATGCTAATTCAAGTCATTATCATCATGCTTTGTCGTGGACTTCATTATTTAGGGAAGTGTCGTTCTCCTTTCCTTCTCTCACTTTTCATGAACTTTAATGGTCTTAGGTCCTCCAAATTAAGGACAATTTGGTTTTAAATGGGGTGAAGGAGTTAAATATGACATGACTTATCATACCACATTTAATTTGTTAAGAGTCCAATGTAATGACTTGAATATTCCATCTTGAATGATTGAAATTAAAAGTTGATTATTAATTATGGTGTTTTAATTTCATTAATATTTTTTAATTTTGTGAGTAGTGAAAAGTTATTTATTGATTTTGACCTAAAATTTTTATTTCGTTCTTTTTGTTTTGTGTGATTCTACACATTTTATGTGTTTAATGTCAAATTTTCAACATTATTACATATGGATTATTGTGTGAATTTGGAATAAGATGTACTTTTAATGAATAAAATGTGTATGTGTGCTTAAATAAAGTGAGTAAATAGTCACCTTTAACTTGACACTGATAAAAATGTTGAAGTGTATAAGTAGAGCTAGTAACCACTTGCAATTATGAGGTAATCGTGTAATCAGGGGTGTTCACGATAAAATGTTTACCTTCACATTAAAAGGTAAGGTGAAACCTTAAATTTGTTCCAAAGTAAAAATTGGGTTATGATTTATTTATAATGATTTTCTTGAACAAATTTGTATGATAATCAATATGAAACTTCATAGAGATTTGTTATTATACATTGAAGGTTGCCTAGTTTCTGACTATGTGATGACCAAGTTTTTTTCATGAGGGCACTATCTTTTGCAAGCTAAACTAAAAGCATTGATTGATTTTTTTTTGTGCTCGATTAATTTTCAATGCTTGATTAATATTATTTGGATGAATGTTTAAGTCATTGCTTGAGGACAAGCAACTTAAGTGTGGGGGTATTTGATGGCTCCTTATTCATACATATTTTGGAAATGATTTAGTACTTGTTTAAATAAGCTTTGAATGAAAATCCATGTGATACTTAGGCATATTAAGTTAAACTTTTTGAATGAAATGTTGCTTAGTTGTTTTCTATGTTTTTTTTTATATTTATAGGAATTTGAAGAGTAATGGAATGTATTCCTTAAGCTTAAAAAGATGTTAAAACAACTTGGATAGAAAGAATATCATGTTTAATTTTTTTTAATTATTATTTATTAAACATCAAAGTTTTTCTTTATTCTTAGAAAATTTTCAATATTTTTGTACTTTATTTCCTTTCTTCATGCTATGAATATTTTTGTAAAAAATTATGATTATTATTTTACATGAAGGATTACTTTTATCATTTCTTCATAAATTAACATGTTGGAGTTTAGATTATGATGACTATTATACGAGTCTTTAATCATGTTAATAGTAGTAAAAGAATGCACTTGTTGACTATATGCTTTTATTCATTATTATTAATTATATATGTGTCTTTTTGAACCAAGAGAGGTTCTAACCTGCAATTTTAAGATGACAAAATATACTTGTTAATAATATTTTAGATTTAATGTATTAAAAAGATAGGTTAATGCAAAATCTGGAAAAACATGTAGGGAAGCCCAAGGTGGAAGTGGATTCATAAAGAAAAAGGGAAATGGTGAATCAACCATTGAAGTAAAGGTAAAAAATAGGAGATCAAGTTTTAAAAAAATCAAGGTTGAATAGGTTTCGATTTATGTATTTTAGTTGTGAGTCTTTCCTTAATCTTATCAATGTTTTAATGTTGTGAGTCTTTCCTTAAAACTTTTGAATAAAATTCAAGAATTTTAGGGTTTGTACGATCATTTGTATAATAAGATTTGGTTTAAAGTTTTATATTGATATAGAGTTTCATAATCAAGAGGAAATTTGGTGAATTGTTTTAAAGAAGTACTTTTGATGTGTTAAAATGTGTTAAAAGTTATGTAATTTTTTTTTTACTATGTTTGAATATGGATCAATATTTTATGTGAAAAGATGCTTTTAAGACATTAAAGAAAGTTTAGGAAAGCTTTGAAAAGGTTTTGAAATTTTGGAAAGTTTTCACAAGTGCTTAAATTTTCATGAACCAATACATATTTTATGTTTAAGTTTAATTGAAATATCCTAATGTCTAAAATTACTTTAAGAATGAATTAGAAATTGTTCCAATTTGTTTTAAAATGAAAATAATAGTTTTGAAGAATGTTTGAGAAAATTTGGAAAATTTTGAAAAGAGTTTGAAAATTGTTTAGAATGAAAATTTCCCATAACCAAGACAAATTTTGTGTTTGAATTTAATTGACATATCTTGGTATTTAGAATCACTTAGGAAATGATTTGAAACTTGTTTGAGTTTTTTTTTTTTTAGGGAAAGAAATGATTTTGGTATGTTTGAGAATGTTTTAGACATTTAATTCATGAAATTCATCCATTTATTAAGAAACTCAAACTATCTCCGTGTAAACATAACCAAGCATCATATACATTTTCAAGTTCAAAAGATCAAATTCATGAACTCCTGCTCAAATGAGATATGCAAACCTATAAACACTTGAAATTTCAAAATTTAAAAAATCACGCAAAAATTTATAGATTGTTCAAAAAAAATTTCTTTGAAAATAAACAAGGAGTTAAATTAATAAAGGCTGAAACCTAACAAACGGTATAAAGAGCATCCATAGAATACATTATCAATAATAATGGAGAGAAAACTACATTAATCTCCAATTACTAAGCAATATAAGAGAATAATCCAAGTTAGTTCTTTCGACACACAACCATTCTTCTAATCCAATTACAAGTCTCTAAGATAAAAGTTACCATCATATCTTTAAATAGTTTATTATGTCATTACAAAAAGCATCGAATATCATATACAAATGATCGAAAATATAAATGATGATTACTAATCATTTAAATGTCTCATCAAACTTCTTAAGACTTTTTTATAAATCTAAAACATGGGAGTAATTCATAAAAATATTTAAACCTCATTCTTTATTAAAAAATTTGTAAAATAAAGGAAACATTAAAGGTCCCCCTCAATAAAAGCAATAATTTTTTTCATTTAGAAAAGTATGCAAGTATCAAACCATAAATAAAATTAATGATAAGAGGGATTAAGAAACTTAGGCAAAATCAAGAATTATGGTTGACATTCATTTTCTATCTTTTGTATGGTTTTTTATATTGTATTATTTCTACATGAACCATATTCATGCATTTTCCTACACTTTCCAATGCAAGAATACATCATCCATGACTTAAAAAGCATTCATGAAGCATCAAGCATCAAGCGTGAATCAATCTTATACATAACATTCTTGATTTTGCC